>BROG01002130.1:5000-15778 GCA_030159075.1 Atrina japonica | reverse complement strand
TATCTAAAAACAAAGATGTTTCATGTATCGTTCAAACTAAAGTTGACATCTGTTTTCATCGTGAATTGTTATGAAGTAATGTATGCTGTTGTGATGTGCACACCAAGGTCGCAGACTGGTCCTCATCTGCATCCTCTTGTAGGTTAAATAGCCATACATATTCCCAACATGCTCATTCCTACGGTATTGTCTGACATGTCTGTGTTGTCCAATGAGAGGTATGGATCCTCTTTCCTTTTGATTATACGCATTGTATTTTGGATATCTGCCAATTTCTGATGTGCTTGAACTTTGACAACTTTGTAACACAGATTTGGAAATGTCCCTGTTCCTAGCGCTACTTGTTTGATAGTTTATGTTTCCCAAATCTAATTAAAAACCGATCTATAATCGCTCCCGTTTTTTTATATGTCGCGTATAGGATCTAACGCAATCCGCTATGAGGTCACGTGTGGATGACCTCGTAGGTGTGTCATTTTCGACCAATGGAAAAGCGACTTACATAATCTTGTATGCGATGAAAATGGAAAAGAGATATAAACATGTTTAACATTATAAACAACACTGAACGCACAAAATACGGTAGTACAGAATTATATTCATAACCCTAGATGGATTGAAATCATAAAAGATATCCCGATAGATTTTTGCGGACTGACGGTTTATTTTGTTATAAAATATATAACATCTCTTTGTCATTGATATTTTGTAAGTGTAGATGTTTTATAAATTGTAAGTCGCAGTTTTATTGGTCGAACATCACACATCTTCGAGAGGTCACCCGCACGTGATCCCATAGCGGATTGCGTTAGATCCTGTACGTGACACATCAGAAAACGGAGCGGTGAGAGATCGGTTTTCAATTATATTGATGTTTTCCCTGCCTCGTTTGACGTTATCCGTTCTGTTATATCTACCACAGTATTCTGAATTTCGATCAACAAATCGAAATTCTTTATAGTATCATATTTATATCTCAGTGCAGCTTGTAATTGTCTGTCTCTAAGCCATGTGAATAACTTTGAACAAAGCATGTCCTCCCTGGCAGTCGACGATACCTGATGTCTCCCCGCCGCTATTTGTAGCAGGGTTGCAGCCTAACACAAACTCTGCGATTGTTTCCCCATCATTTTGACGTTATGTGTGAAAACTCTCCATCACTCCTTCACTCTTCTAAACATTGCCTCGTTTGACGTTATCCGTTCTGTTATATCTACCACAGTATTCTGAATTTCGATCAACAAATCGAAATTCTTTATAGTATCATATTTATATCTCAATGCAGCTTGTAATTGTCTGTCTCTAAGCCATGTGAATAACTTTGAACAAAGCATTTCCTCCCTGGCAGTCGACGATACCTGATGTCTCCCCGCCGCTATTTGTAGCAGGGTTGCAGCCTAACACAAACTCTGCGATTGTTTCCCCATCATTTTGACGTTATGTGTGAAAACTCTCCATCACTCCTTCACTCTTCTAAACATTGCCAAATACACCTTCCAATTTTTTTTAATAATGGCTGACGGTGATATATCGTCTCCAAGGGTCCCTAATAATGCTCTGGCTTTCCCTCTCAAGGAATTTCTCATTGCACGCAGTATGACAGCAGTTGGGTATGCAACTTAATATACATCTTGCGTCGTATTTCCAAACACTAAATTCTACCTCACCAGCTTTGTTCTCCCCTGAAAATACTGGTATTTGTGGTTTGCCTCCTATCACAGATACTGCCAATGACATATGTGTAAGGTCAGCCATGCTAGGTATTGGCGGTCTAGGCGGTGGTTTGGAATCTTTCGGTGTGGATTTAGCGTTTGGCGCTCTTAATAAACTAAATTCCGCATTAGTTACCACTTTGTATTTACTTTCTTTGTGCCAAAAGTCAATCATTTTAGAAACATTTTCATTACTTAACTATTAGCCAACTTCTGTTTTTATTTGTTTCTCTGATTTACTGTCAAAATCTAATTCACCTATATCTTCTTGCATACTGATAAATTACTGATGCCGTAGGTGGAAGTCAAAAGTTTGCGTACTTATGTACCGACATTGTTATAAACACAAATTCATTGTACAAAGTATTCACTCACTGACGTTCAGCACGGCACAAATGCGTCTTCTGAAACCGCAGCACCTTTCCCTAGAAAGAGAGACCCTCTAGAAGTCGGTATAATCCGAACGGTGGGCGTCATTGAAACACGGGCACTGGTCGTTGATTAATGATAACAATGCCACTGCTGGGTTTGATTATGTATTGATGAACTGGTAACCAAAACAGTCACATTTTCGAAATGAAAAGTTTGGATCCACCAGTTATAAATATGTGTGATAGTCTAATACATAGAGGTGGTTTGATATCCATTATGATAATCAAAAACGTTCTCCAAGTAATGACAAGACTTGATGTGACACTCTTAGACGCTGACCAATAATATAAGTAATATTGAATTAACAACCGATTTATACACATAACTGCATCGAAAACCGAAGTAAATTGTCGTACAAAACGAAACTTTACAAAAATGTCCCTTCTTCGATTATTAACATGACTGATTTTTTGGCATCATCTCCTCCGTAACTAATTAAGCTAAATAAAATATGTTTGAATTTTCTGAAAGCCTAAAGACTGTAGTTTTACATGCTTGTTTGATCTGAGTGCCCCCTGAAAAAAAACTCGCTTGGAGCTGAAGATTCAGGGATCAATTTCGTATGCTCAAAATCAGATAAATGTCAAAATATCTCAATAACTAAGCACTTTTACTATATTTATATTCATAAGAAAGTTGTTCAGTTTTGTAAGTTACACAAACAGAAAAAGTTTCAAGGTCATGTGTTTTAAGGTCAAAGTAATAGAGACATTTGGAAATCTAAAATCTCAGTAACTCAAAAACTATCAGATTTTAGTATAGACATATACATGAGTGATTTGTAGAGAATAAGCGGATAAAATATTCATTTGAAACTTCAAAGCTTAGTTTGAAAATTATAAGACAATTTCAACTCAAAATAGCTCAAAGTTTTATTCGTTTGCTAGGCAGACGTGATGCACGTGTGCGATTTTGGGTTAGTACGCATGAAAAAATTGTATAAGAAACAAACGGTCATAAAAGTTCAACCTAAAGTCATATGACATAAACATCTATGTGTAATCACCAAGTCATATACAGTTTTAATACATTTTATAACTCACCCAAAACTTGCACCTCACATAACTGTAGGATATCACACAGATTGATGATGTTTTGTGGTGTGCAGTCAGTAACTCTATTTAACGATATCGTGAGGTATCTTCCTTTCCCGTCACAGTTAAGTCTTACAACAGAAGAAGATGGACCATGTGAATCTATTAAATTTCTGGCGCAGAACGGACCTGATCTCCAGTTGGTTACGTCATCCGTGAAATGTACAGAGTAATACCGAAAACGGTAAATTTCTGAATTAAAAGAAAATGTTATTTCAAAATGACACGGTAAAATAAAAATAAATAAAGTTAGACAACAAGACGTTTCTGCAATGTTTGAAGGATTGTTACAATCTAACTACACTTACATAAAAACTATTACTTGACGATCGAATGATACGCATGTCAGAACCGAGGCATCAGTCTAGGCTGGGATTTTAGTACCGTGACTCGCATCTGGAGTGAATAGGGTTAGACTCCCGTTTGCTTACGAATAAATCAAGTCTGACCAGTTTAAATGGCAGCATCATTCACTTTTTGTTCATCATTCGAAACATGATATATTGATAGTCAAATTCACATCACTTGGCGGGGAGGAGAAACATTTTGATTACCATACGGATGATGCTACCCACTTTTTGGTTATGAAAAGCTTCACAGTGAAAACGTTTTATCTGAATGTTTGTAGGTAATTTTCTGTTCAAGATGTGCCAAACTCCACACCACTGGTGGTGACTGTATGTATCTTGAGTGTGATAATTGTGATTTTGATCGTCATATTTGTCATTCTCTGTCTCTCTCTGTCTGTCTCTCTGTCTGTCTCTCTCTGTCTCTCTCTGTCTGTCTCTCTGTCTGTCTCTCTCTCTCTCTCTGTCTGTCTCTCTGTCTGTCTCTCTCTCTCTCTCTCTCTCTCTCTCTCTCTCTCTCTCTCTCTCTCTCTCTCTCTCTCTCTCTCTCTCTCTCTCTCTCTCTCTCTCTCTCTCTCTCTCTTAGAACATTTCTTACCAATATTTAGTAAAGAAATCGACAATGTTTATCTGGTGACAGAATTAAGATACAATAATTTAAATTGAAATATATATATATATATATATATATATATGTATATATATATATATATATATATATATATATATATATATATATATATATATATATATATATGTATATATATATATAACCTCCATTTTCTGCTTCTATCTTTCTCTCTCTCTTTCTCTCTGACGAAAAAACATTTCTTACCAGTATTTAGTAAATAAATCTTTAGTTCAGATATTGCAAATGTTCCGTTGAGATCCACCCTCCACCAAGCCTCGGTTGCTCTATCTAAGGCGGTAAGAGCACATGACGCACTGTCAATTGTCTGTGCTGTATTACCATCAACGGCTCCACCGGCACCAGTATCTTCAGTTCTCTGTGTACTTATTTCAGCAGTTTTGTCCAATGCTAGATTTTCTAAGAATAAGCAATATCAATTTCTGAAACTCAAACAAATGTGATCATTATTTGCACAAAGGTTTGGTATTAGTAATTAGGTATTGTTGTTATGAATACCATACTAGACATGACCTTATTTTCACAAAATGTACAGGACTATGATACTTTTATGCCTGAGTGTAGGTCTTATTTGTTATTGTACATCAAGTACAAGTAGTGTAAATACAAAGAAATCGAAATATTGTTTTTGTTTTTTGGTAAACAAGAACAGACAAAAGTTGGTCGGGTGACCTAAGTAAAAAGTAAAATACACAGATCAAATATGCATATAAATAAAACATGTAAATAAACGAGTATCACCTGTGCAATTTGTGCTATAGCTAGCTGTTTCCATAATCAGTGATTGTAACACGTCCAAAATACACTGAAAGGTATACTTACCTAGAGCATATATGCCGAGAATCAAACACAGAATTACATGCAGATATATCCTTAGCCTAATAAACATATCGATGTTTGTCAATATTCCTCAGTTTTATCAGTGCTGGAGTTCAGCGTATACAGTTAACGAACTTTATAACAAGGAAGTAATGTCTTTGTGAGGAATCAGTGAATCATATCGTAACACATAATGACAGACGGCCGATTTATCTGTGTACTATAGCAAAACGTATCAAAGAAACAACGTAAATATCCACATGTGCTTAAGTATATATAGAAAAAAGATAAAAAATATGTGTGCATTGAATACGTGCATCTGCTGTGGATTTAACGATAAAACAAGTTAAAAGCAAGGCCCGATCTCAGATCAATTTTACTTTTGTTTTTATGCGTACGCAGTAGATTCAGATTATTCAAATCTTCAGTGTTACCCCTCTGCATGTCAGACGCTTTTTTGACATTTTTTTCGACATTGTCACTTCCATTCATTTTTGTATGAGTTCTTTATTTTCCCCCTTTATTCATTATAATGGATTTATTTATGTGTTTTACCTAAGTAAGTAGGTAGAAAAAATGCTTTATTGAAAGAATTTTGCCGAAATCTCATTTTTGATATTTTTATGATTTAAAAAATATGCAAAAATGAAGAGAGCAATTTTACACACTGTCAGCCTGGTCATCAAAACCTGTAGGGATTTTTGGCAAGCCCTTTAAGGAAACAAATACATAAGCCAATCTACCAAGTTTATGTTTTTATTTATTTTATTTTATTTTCTGACTAGAACGACTAGTCATTTACATGGGTGTATGACTCTATTTCACGTTGTGCAAATAAATTGGAATTTTCCTTCTTTGTCATTTTCATTCATTTATAAATCTCTTCCACTTCCAAGGAGAGTTATTATAATTTATAAATTGCGATTCCTTATTTGTAAGATACCTCTTGGCTTCCAGACGTCCGTGTATGTCCATTTTTACCGGACTTGTATCTATGTCCTGGACATTCTATTGATTTATACTTTGGTATCTGAAATTTTTATATTTATACCAATACAGGTCAGATCAGATATATGACCCAAGGGCCTCTTGTTGTATGTATGAGGACTCAGTTAACATGTACATAGATTGTAAATGAAAACAAAGTATGTTTATAAACGAATCACCAGGAAGTGCCTCATTAATATAGGGCACAGTTTCATACAAATGGCTTATAGCTCAAAACTGATTTACTTTATTGTATACAAGTATTAATGGAAAATTGGTTAGGATCACTGTGGCAAAGCATCAAGGTCATAGGTCAATAGTCAAGTTCAAGCATACGAACACGTCAAGTAAACAAGATATTTTCCCGTAACATTTCACACCATTTTGGAGAAGGAAATGAGGAGACAAGGTCAAGTGTTCTCACATAACTATATCGTGTCCAGATTGATGTATGGATGGATACACAGAATTTTACTGTAATAAAAGTAATAGACATGTATATGGTATATGTTATTATGGTCACGCCGTGGGCATGACTTGAAGGCTAATTCAATACTTTATGTCAATTGACCCAAACTCTTGATTTCCCAAAGTTCAAAATATCCAGATTGTGCCATTTTAAATATAATAGAAAGTGCTAAAATCTGAAGCGTCTAAAATCATGCAAAATATTATCTATATACAGGCCGATATTATATATCATATATCTGAAACATGTTTTAACATGGCGGAGAACATCATTCAATCAAACAGAAAATAGTTCTATAGTAATAGTATTAATTATGTATCTAAAGCAATAAATCATGCAATAGTAAATACTTGGATTTAAGATTAGGTTACGTTTGCTCGAAGTTATACTTATTTAAAGGACGTTGACAAATCCCCGTAAGTGACAGGTATTCATTCAATGAATGCAGACATTAACACAAGATATAACTGTTGTATTATTTTATTAATTCAGATATATCCTCCATTACATTATTCAACACAGCATGAAGTAATTGTTGTCTGTATAGAATAGCAAAAGCACAAATGTATAGATATACGTAACAGAGAGTGTTCTGTTTATGTTATCTGTGTCGTAGTATTTAAAAATACTTTCAACACTCAGGTATAAGGAATAAATTATCACAGTTGTCAATATCATTGCATCTTAAACATTTCTAAAGAACTATGATTATCAATAATTATGGGTGTATCAAAATTGTTTTTTAATATATGCGACGAAATATTTTACCAGGATAATGATATTATGTTTTTCAGTATTGTTAACTCCCATATTAATTGTTTAATTGTTCGTAATCCTTACTATGTTTTTTTATTTACATGAAAATTTGTTGAACGTAAAACACCATCACCTAAACATTATTAACCAAACAAAAAGAGAATAATTTCCTGCGACCAAATACAGTAACTCCCTTTCGCCAATCAGATCTTAAACGAACTACTGACATTTTCACACAAGTTGTTTCCGGATGTAGTCAAAATCCGTCTATGAGTAGCCACTGTAAAAATATGATTATCTCCAATTATCTCCGTTTTTTTCTTATTTCATATACAATGCTACATTCCACCAAGCCTTTGTCTATTTTGCTTACAAAACTTCTAACACATATTAAACGAGGTCTTCAGAAGTACTGTATAAAGACGGTCAACTTCAAACATCCCTCTATGACAAACGAGACGATTTCAGCTTCCATATCAAAAACTTCCCGTTTCTAAGCAGTAATATTCAATCTTCTCTTGCGTATGACGTTTTCATTTCACAACTTATATGTTATGCTAGGGCATGCTCTTCTTATGAATGTTTTATTCTGAGAGCTAAACGACTAGCCAATAAACTACTTTCACACGGTTACGTTGTTGAACGCTTGGAGTCGCCGTTTAAGAAGTTTTATTGTCGATACGGGGATCTTGCTAAACATTATGAAGTCCCCCTCTCAGAGATATTATATAGTATTCTGGATCACGGCCACAGACAGTGACTCCGTTTCACCAATCATGCTTTTCACCGAAAATGACCTAATCACAAAACTTGACCTTTTAAAAGAATTTGACCCGTTCTTGAAACTAGAAAGGTTTTCATGGAACATTAGCGACGGGTGAAGCATGCCAGCAGAAGACGCTGACTCCTGGTCTTATCCCGTTTGGGATTCGTATTGTTCTTCATGTTGAAACCATTTGCACATCTAATTCGTCGTGTTATAATGGACTTGAGTTTTGATTATTGACTGGTACTTCTTAAATTTTACTTTGTTATTATACGATTAGATAGTCACAACGAATTCATCTCATATATTTTGAAAGTCTATAATTCGTAATTGTATCACAAGGGTATAAATCAAATATTTCAATGCATTTCAGAGGCGATATATCTTTTCCATCCTAACTATGTTCTAATGGTCGTACAATATTCAAAGCAACGACTGTCATTTTAAAGTAAACCGATATAAGGTTAGGGAATTTATCATTGGTATGAAATTATGTGAATTAACGTGATGTAGCTTATTCAAAAGAGTATTAAGCAAATATGATATGAAAATCCAGGGTTGAAACATCGAGGGTTTCTCTTGCTACCTGGTGTTTCAGTAAATCCATATAACCTGGCGGGGACAAGTCTCGTGAAGTCGGCTCAGTCCGTAAACAAAGCTATACAGTGACCTAACCCATCGCAGTGTCCCTTTTCTATAAGTCGGCTCTCTGCGTAATAATTATGCCATATAGTAACCTATCTCAGGGTAGTGACTGCTTGTCTATAAGTCGGTCTAGTCCGCAATAATTGAGTTATAATGTGACCTATCCCAGGGTGGTGTTCTCTTTCTATAAACCGACACAGTACGTAATAATTAAGCTATAAAGTAACCTGTTTACTACCCCAGTTATAGTTCACAGTATAGGTCAAAATATGCGGCACTTCTGGTGACAACTACACGTACATGAACAATTATTCGAAGATATATTCAATAAAAAGAACATTTCTGGCAAGAATTAGTTATTCTTTAATTATATATACATATCTTAATCTTTATTGTATTCTTTAATGTCAATGATTTTTATTAAGGTCATATGTATAATTGTGCAGAAAAAATAGCTTAACTTCTCAAAATAGAAAACAATATTACATTTTTTAATTTTATTATTTTAGCTATTGGTATCTGGGAGAATTCAAGTAATGAACTAAAACTATAATTTACGTAAATATTTAATTCTGATAAATCTTTTATCATATCTGACACAAATCTTCTAATAGCATTCAATTTTTCTATCTGAAATATCCGTTCTGTCTGGTATGTTTTTTCTATTACATGTTATGTCAATCACGTACCCTAACTTAGGTTTTCTAACTGTAACCTTGCAAATGGTGGGTGAACTTCGGTTTGAAGAGACGCATGCGTAGACATTGTTGTCATGATATCGTCATTTCATATCGTCATTTCGTAATATCGTCATTTCGTTTCGTACTATCGTCATTTCGTAGCGTAATACTGTCATTTCATGTCGTAGTACTGTCATTTCGTATCTTAATATCGTCATTTCGTATCGTAATATCGTCATTTCGTATCGTAATATCGTCATATCGTATCGTAATATCGCATTGTATTAAACAATATTACGATGTCACTTAGATTCAGCTGTCAAAGATGAAAAATGAAAGTATCAATTAATTAAGTAGTGTAAACATTATACTTACAGGTGATACTACTTCAAATCTTCAAGTTTTTACTTTAATCTGCTATGAGATGGTTTTCATTTTTTTTAAACACGGAAGAATTACAGGCCGTGTTTCAATGCGGTCATGAAACCCAGCAATTATGACGTGGTAATCTATATCGGTTGTAAAATGTCTAATGTATTTTTTTCTACGATACAATAATTCCAAATAGTACTTGCTCTGTAACACTTTACATGCGCTAGAATAGAGCTTTCTTTATTCACATTTGCATCAGTATGGACATATGTTATTCTTATGTAAATAATTCGATATTTACTTTTCCGTGTCTTTTGTTAAAGAATACAGTTTTGATAATGTGTTTGTTGTTTACAACTTAAAAGATAAACACAGGCCGTACAAAACACCTGGTTTTGCTTGCGTATTTCTAGCAAACAAACACAATAGATTCAAGGGAAAATAGTTCACAAATGTTCGTATAACACCTTCTCACTGACAATCCGATTTTCCGATTAACATAACTTGGTGGGGCGTAGTAACCTTTATCATAAAGATGATACCACTCAATCATCGGTTCTGACAAACTTAACCCGGGAAACATTTTTATCAGTCAGTTCTATGTCATTATATTTCATTACCTAAAATTTAAACTTTCTAAGGCCAAGAAAGGGCTGACGAGACTCCACTTATATAGGTTATATGAATTTTGCTATACCTGTACAGTTGTGTAGACACGTTATGTGTTCCTATTCATATTTTATCACATATTCAGTCCTTCGAGAAAACGTTTTTGTTCTTTAAGTTTTTAAATAACTAGAACAGTTTATTTTGGGATTCTCTATTGCGTGTTATTGCATGCATGACGTGTCTTCTAGAATAAGCTTCCTCATTGTATTATGTTTATGTATTTGGAATTTCAACATATCAAAACAACAAATAGGAGTGAACGGGATTTAACATGTTTTTAAGACGCTGGATATATTTCAATATTTTCCTAATACTGGGATTCGGTTCATTTGCCTTAGGTAATATTTTGTATTCAAAATTGTAAATGTAAGTTCTGTAAAT
>BROG01002129.1:0-15806 GCA_030159075.1 Atrina japonica | reverse complement strand
TGGTATCTTTTTCTTTTATCTGGATTTTGCCCCAAGAAATGTTCATTTCTTATTTGAAGAATCAATTCTTTTTGTTGTTGATAGTATTTCATCATTATAAATGAGGTATTATGTTTATAATATTTATCACTAAATTATGGGTTTTTGAAGTCGAAAGTATTCATACTTTCTATGTCAATCTCCTCCATATGTAGTACGCCATTTATCACAGTATATGTATTTGGTCCAGATGAGACAGCTTTAAACATATTCTGAGTAATAAATAAACTATTGTCACTGTCCATATTGCTATATTTGACTCCATTATGTCTGTATTGTCACACCTCAGTGAACCTCAGTGAACACTGTATCAGCTACCTTCATGATAAGTAACTTTAGATTCTATTCTACTATTCATTGTTGTTTAAATGAAATTCCTAATCATGCATTGGGTCACAGTAAAGGGTTAATTTTTCTTAAGTTTGAGAAATAACTCAATGGTGTAGAATAGTACAGAAAACAATATCCCTCTCGGGCCTTCGGCCCTCGAATGGGTATATGTTCTCTGTAGTATTCAACGTCATTTCGTGATTTATCCATTACATGATTGGTTTTTATATCATTTAGTTACATTCCTATTGTAACTGTTTTTTAAACAGAGGTCATATGGTTATAAATTCTTTTTGAAACAGTTGCTCTCGACTGCATCATGAGTCAATGGAGTAACTGGGGTGATACAGATGCATCAGGCTACCAAGTAAGACAAAGGACTATTATACGTATGGCATGTAATGGAGGCAAAGGGTGTGGAAAACTGATAGAAAAAAGACAAGGTATACTGCTTATTTGCTACATACAGCAGAATGTTTAAACATATACAGAACAATTAATATATATATATATATATATATATATATATATATATATATATATATATATATATATATATATATATATTATATATAAAATTATATAGTATATAAATGCAATTTTCTTGCAATTCTTGTAAGTTTTAAGTTTTAAAGTCTAAATGAATCCAATTTACCTGATTGTGAGATGCCTCTGATATCCTAATAGCTAATTCTTTGTTTTAGTCAAAATAAACTGCGTCTTGAGCAAATGGTCTCCCTGGGATAAACCTAACCCAACAGGTGTTATTCGCAGAACAAGATACATTATCCAGCATCCAATGAACGGAGGTGAACTATGCAAACATTTGATAGAATCTCGTAAAGGTGGGTAATTTTTCTATCAGTACACAATATAAAATATACAATTATTTGGTCAACGTAGGTTTGTACATTGAGATCGGCCACGTTCATTACAATGAAATCAACCATATTGATGTTTCCTGTCTAGAGGTAAGATAGATTGGTTTCTTTTTATTCATTGCAGTGGAAGTGAATTGTGAAGTTTCTGAATGGATGAAATGGACTGAACCTGATGCTAGTGGTACAGTTATGCGATCAAGGGAAGTCCTTCGTTTGCCTTTGAACAACGGAAGAAAGTGCCCGGAACTTTTGCAAACAAAGAAAGGTATAGTACTAAAAGAAATAGTAATTTAGATCATCCCTGGTGTTATTAGAAAGGTCTGATTTAATGTTTTATTCGTATATACAAGGGATTAATAAAACATATTGTACGATATAGATGTCAGATATAGAGAAATGACTCTAGTATCGAAATAGCCAAAAAAATATATTAAGTGGTAAATGAAATTCACAAAATACATGAAATTACAATGCTCTTCATTTAAAAAAATTCCTAATGTATTGACACAGGGATATCGAAAACCACGTTTAATGTCAACGTTCCGCAAATTTTACGGTCGGTATAATAGTCTTGTTTGCGATTACTCTGTTTCACTAATTGAAATGTTGAGTTGTCTTTTCGTTGGCGGTTGTTGAGACGTCTGTACCAATTGTGACGAGAATTCACTCCTCACGTATTTCATTTGACTTGACTGTGGACTCACGGAGGGTGTGACCGGTCGACAGGGAATGCTTACTACTTAATGGCACCTGATCCCACCTCTTGGTTTCCAGAGGTCCGTGTTTGTCCATTTTTACCGGATTTGTATCTATGTCCTGGACATACTATTGATTTATACTTTGGTATCTGAGATTTTTTATATTTCAAACCTATAACTTTGGTACGTATATATATATATATTCCTATTTGTAGATAAAAGTTCACACAACAAGTATACTCGTTACATTATTGATGAATAACTTTGTAAATCTACTTTCTAGTTAAAATTGACTGTCGTGTGAGCGAATGGTCACTTTGGAGTAAATCAGAAGGTAGTGGCGCTGTAACTAGGGTCAGGAGTATAGTTATTCATAATCTGAATGGCGGAAAAGTGTGTCCTCATCTCTTTGAAGTAAAGAAGGGTAGGTATTTCTAAAATTGCAAGTCTGTATTTGTAAATCGTACTTCTATGTTTATAAAGCATAATTCTACGTTTGTAAGTCGTTTGTGAGTGGTATATGTGTGTGAATCATCGTAAGACTGTGTTTGTGTGTGATAAAATGTTTTATGGTTAAAGTAATTTCAGTGACATATGCATTCTTGTTCTTTAAGACGTTTCATTGCACATTCTATCTTTAATATTTCAGTTATAATTGACTGCAGTGTCTGTAGTTGGAGTGACTGGGGCGCTCCAAATGAAGCCGGAATATGTACACGAAGTCGGCAAATTACTCATATGCCTTTGAATGGTGGAAAGGCCTGTCCACATTTGGTTGAAAAAAGAAAAGGTATAAACATTTTATGAACTTGTTTTTCTCGATCACTGTCTTACCTTTGGTAATAATGTTTATATTTTACGTCCTAAAACGAATTAAATCCTTTCTGCGTGTAAACACACACACACACACACACACACACACACACACACACACACACACACACACACACACACACACACACTTTGTAACTAAAACTGCTACAATTAAGTGAAGGGTTTTCTGACTGCATTGATCGTCACGTGTTTACTCATGTAGTGCAATAAGACATCAATTCTATTTCACAGTAAAAATACACTGCAAAGTGTCTTCGTGGGGATCCTGGACTACATCTGGAGCCACTGGTATAGTTACGCGTTTTAGAACCATTGAAGTACATCCACTAAACGGTGGTAATGCATGCCCACATCTTTCAGAATCAAAGAAAGGTATCTACAAATGTCGTTTTTCTCTCTCTCTCTCTCTCTCTCTCTCTCTCTCTCTCTCTCTCTCTCTCTCTCTCTCTCTCTCTCTCTCTCTCTCTCTCTCACTAACTCTCACTCTCTCTCTCTCTGTATGAAACTGTTCTCAGATTTTACAAAAATGGTAATAAAAATATTTTACTTTTTAGCAAACAGTACCCGGCATGAGAAGAAAATGTGGTTTACGCTTACACAAGACCAATACACATTCTTAATATATACGATAGTATCATACGACAGTATGTAAAGCAATAAGAATGTTAAATAATCAAGTGCGGTCTTTCATACATAGAAAATGCCGACATTGATATTGTGATAATGTCCATTCTTCCTTTATATTGCAGTGCCGATTAACTGTAAGGTTGGAGCATGGGGAGGATGGTCAAGACCGGACTCCTCCGGACTCTGTGTACGCTCAAGGAATGTAATTTACATAAATCTCCATGGTGGAAAAGCATGTCCAGATCTCTATGAGAAAAAGAAAGGTAATGCAACGTGGAAAAGTATTTGAATCATTAAAAATTATGAATAATGTTACATATTATAAAAATTTAAAAGTAATATTGACATAAAATATCAAATTTATTATTTCTCTTCAAATACAGTTCCAATTGACTGCAGTGTGAGTCCTTGGTCAGTGTGGGGTCAAGCAGATGCAGAAAGTGGCGTGATAAAACGAACTCGATATATATTAGTGCACCCACTTAATGGGGGAAAACGATGTCCTAAACTTGTTGAAATAAACAAAGGTTCGTATTTGGCCTTATGCTGAACATGCTTATATATATTTATATGCAATCAAATGAAAATATAATCAAAGGTATGTAATCAAATGATTATATGAAGATTTCACAAAAACTATGATATTCATTTTACATTAAGTACTCTCCGACGGTCAGGATATTTACATTGATTATTGGGTCTTGTATGCTACATTCTGTTTGTTTTGGAAATTATATTCATGTATTAAATTTGAGCTTAACTAATGAAGTTTTATTGACAGAAAAGATCGTCTTGAGCATCTGTTGAGACCATTTACATATCTAATTTGTCGAATCTTAATAGATAGATAGGTAGATAGATAGATAGATAGATACATAGATAGAATTTCACTATTATATCGTTATATACAATGAATGCTTACTTTTATTTAGTACCAATCAACTGTTGTGTTACCGAGTGGTCAAAATGGACCTTACCAAATGAGGCTGGTATAATACAAAGAACACGTACTGTCCGTACAGTAGCCATGAATGGCGGAAAGGAATGTCCACATCTTGTAGAGCATAAGAAAGGTAAACATTAATATTAATAATTTTATGTTTGAATGTCATCGTTAGCAACAACTTGATACTAAGAATGTGATACATATCTATAATGTATGAAGCGATCTATTGTAATATTATATGTTATAACCTTAATACTTATATGAAACGACCTAGTTGTAATATATGTTTTAACCTTAGTCGTGAGCCGGCCTGGCTCAGTCGGTAGCGCGCTCGACTCTTGATCTCAGACTCAACACTTATTCTTTCATACAGTACCTGTCAACTGCATGGTCAGTCCATGGGGAGAATGGAGCAATCCATCAAATGGCGGCATACAAGAACGAAGGAGATCGATTGTATGTCATCCCTTGAACGGTGGTAAAGGATGCCCTGGTCTTGTTCAAAGACAAAAAGGTTAGCATATTTATGATATCTTCATTCATTAGTTGGGTGTTTTAATAATAATTATATTGCTGAGTAATTAATAATGTGTTCATACCATATTGTCAGATGCAAATAATTATCTAACTACACTAAATCTAAGCAGCGTCTAGAAATAAAAATGACTTTCATTTACTTTTAGTACCACGAGACTGTGTGGTCAGTTCCTGGTCAAAATGGTCAAAGGCTGCTGACAATGGTATTATGATGAAGATTCGTACTGTGGTACTCTATCCTCTCAATGGTGGCAAAGCGTGTCCCAAATTGACCAAGGTCAAAAAAGGTTTGCAGATCGGATTTTTCACTCAGTTCTATGTCATTCCATACAAATAGATTTTAACCACAACAGCAATCAAAGTTCTGAACTACTGAATAATAATAATAATAATAATAATAATAATAATAATAATAATAATAATAATAGTAATAATAATAATAATAATAATAAATAATGTTATATACTTTCAATAACTTCTGAAACTAGTATATTTTGTATAATCAGATATATGTTATCGATTGTATTTTAACAGTGGAAATCGACTGTGTTGTTAGTCCTTGGGGTAAATGGAGCACTCCTACCGAAAACGGCAAAGTGCAACGTGTCCGATACGTTCTTGTACTACCATTGAACGGTGGGAAAGAATGTCCCGATCTGAGAGAAACAAAAACTGGTAACTATTAACAAACAGTTTTGGTAATGATTATAGAAATAAGATTATTTTAAAGAGATGAACATAGCATAAACAGCTAGCAAATGTTACAGGATTTTGATTTAAAAATTGAATTATAGCCATGTATTCGATGATAGATACAGAAACATTAAATATTCAATTTGTTGGCATCATTGAATTATATGCATTATTTCATATGTTTAACAGTGAAAATTGATTGCGAAGTCAGTGAGTGGGAAGACTGGTCTAAACCAAATGAAGCGGGTGTAATTTTCCGAACAAGAACAATTCTCCGTGTCCCAATGAATGGTGGAAAATTGTGTCCGAAAATTATTCAGAAGAAGACGGGTAGGTAGTACAATTCTATGTGTATACAGATTTTATCCATAATACAAAGTAAAGCTAAATAAGTTTTTGTAGATATAATAGTTTTCTGTAAATTGTTTTACAAGTGTAGTCCTGATGAACATTTTCGTATTTCAACATAAGCATTCATATATTTTGTATTTTTTCTGTAATTTACAGTGCCTATCTCATGCATGGTCTGTCAGTGGACGTTATGGAGCGGTCCAAATGAAGCAGGAGTGATCAAACGAACGCGTCATATAACGAGACACCCAAGAAATGGCGGTAATGGATGTCCACCTTTAACAGAAACCAAAAAAAGTAAGAAACAAAATACCATGCAACTGTCGATATGAAATATGAATATTACGGTACAAATATATCTAATGAAAAAAAAAAACACGGTTAATTACAAAACAAATGAGAAATATAAGAACGGGACACTTTATTTAATTGGAAAACGAGCTTTTGTGTAACATATTTTATTGGAGATATGAATTAAAATAAATCTACTCTCGTTTCAGTACCAATTGACTGTATCGTCAGTAAGTGGGGAAAATACAGCGAACAAGATGACAGTGGGACAATTATCCGCGTGAGAACTATTGAAAGACTTCCTATGAACGGCGGTAAAAGCTGTCCACATCTTACCGAAAAGAAAAAAGGTATCGTCACTATTATATAATGTACTGCGTTGAAATTATCAAATTTAGTTTAAATGAATTCTATACAGAATATACAAAACGAATACGTAGATCGACTATGTAATTTCTGGAATCTTTTTAAACAGAAAATGTTATTGCCTATAAACATACAACACCATTGGCAATAAGTTTACGTGTACTAAATACAAACAACGAGTGTCTTGATCATAATCACGAACCAGTACCTCACATCTCAACATGAGGAACGAAAATCGTAAATGTTAGTTATTGTTTTGCCTCGGACTGAAATGATGCCATTTCTACCTACATCCTGGACATCCTAAATATTTATACTTTAGTATCTGAGATTTTTTATATTCATTGGGTGTATAGAGTCACGTGGCTGCCTTTCGTGGTTCTTTGGACGGTCAGTAGGAAACAATAGACGGCAATCGCGGATTGTATGATTCACAATTTCGTGTCTACTGGCAATTGAAAACATTTATTTAATGGGAATATGTCCCTCGACAAAATAAAACAGTTATAAGGTTTGTTACTGACCATCCACGGGAATATGTCAGGGTTGATCAAGTTCATAGAAGGCGAAATGAAGTAGCAACTCCATAACTAACAATATTAGTAAGCTTAGTTTGTTTAATGTTGTTTAACGTCCCACTCAAGAATATTTCACTCATATGGAGACGTAACCAAATGCCGGTGAAGGGCTTCAAATTTTGACCAATGCTCGGCAATTACGGCCGTTGAGCAGTGAGTGTTCTTTAACGAGCCGACACCTACTGTGATACGGGACCTACAGTTTTTTACTGTCTCATCCGAAAGACAGGAAACCAACCTGTCGCCGGCGGGACTCGAACTCACGACCTCACGATCCAGAGTCGAGCGCGCTACCGACTGAGCCAGGCCGGTTCAGTAAGCTTAGTAAAATTGTGTATTTGACCAATAACAAATATTACATTATTGTTACTTTTGACAACAGTGTCAAATCACCCTTTCTTTATGTTTGCCTCTACTAACATACGTTGTCTGTGACCCCAAGAGGTGCCTATTATCATCTTCTTGTAACTTAGTTTCAAAATACTACATTATTTTAGTACTATGTGTTGTTTCATTATTAAATATTCTTTGTTTTGGATAATACTATTATATAGATTTAACATATCAATTTTACAGTAAAAGTTCACTGTAAAGTTAGCCCTTGGTCAAAATGGTGTACACCAAACGCAGCTGGTGTGAGTAGAAGATTACGTTATGTAATTATTCATCCTTTGAATGGAGGACATGAATGTCCTGGCCTGATTGAGACAAGGAAAGGTAAAGTTTTATTCTTCAAATATATCTTTGTACCTAACTGAAATTTATAATCATGAATCATAATTGAATATATTGTCATGGATAGATTAATCAACGGAATGTTTTAAGTACGATACGATTTATCACTATAGAGCCGTATATGTTCATCCAACTAATTGCTGTTGTCTCTAAACTGCAAAATATCGTAGATCCGCTGTTACTCGAGTCAATCCTGAATTTAACGCTGGTTTAGTAGAATGTTTTGTCAAATCCATAACATTAATCCGTATATATGTACATGATTAAACAGGAGAACATTTAAAATATTTTTTTTCAGTAAAAATTCATTGTATGGTAACTAAATGGTGTAAATGGAGTGCACCAAATGCTGCGGGTATAATTCAACGAATGAGAACTATTGTAAAAGATCCTTTAAATGGCGGAAAACCATGTCCAGTCCTTGTCCAGAAGAGGAAAGGTAAATTGTTCAATATCTTATATGAGACTTTAAGAAATAAATTTATCACTAGGGATAGGCAAATACAGTTGTAAACTTCAACACCAATCGGGACAAATTCAAATATTATTTGGGACGTGTATTGTCACACTATTGATTAAATACTACTGAAATCTCGAAGACAGTTTGATACTTTGAGTTTTTCAAAAGATGAATAAATTTACCAAGTATATGCCACAGCAATTTTTCTTAGATTGTGTCAATCATTTGTCATTTATTCAGTAGACTACATCTATGTGTTTGTATTTTTGTTAAGTTCCAATCGATTGTGTGGTTAGTCAGTGGTCAAAGTTTACTCAAGCCAACGAAGCCGGTGTTTCTTACAGATCTCGGTACATCAAGGTTCATCCTTTAAATGGGGGACAAGCATGTCCTCCACTTACTGAAATGAAGAAAGGTAAGTTCATAGACATTTAACACTACAATATAGAAACAAATCTTTGTTATCTGGTCCTTTTTAACAGACAAACATTGGCGTTTGTTGTCTTAAAACGTTGTATTATACAGGTGTGTCTACGACATTGTTCACTTCCTTCATTTTTGCATACACATCAGAGAACTAATAGTCAAGACGTAGATGAAATAGTGGATGGTTCATTAAATTTTACGGTAATATTTTACTTTGATTTTTGAGTACTGATGATTTTGAGGTTTTCAAACCTTTTTCGATAATTTATTGAAAGATAACCACCAATCTCTTTATAAATGTAATAGAAAGATAGACTTGTTCATTGTAGTTTAGACATCACTTTAATATATCAGATATTGCATCATATACATTGTACATTCATGTTATCTATGTACAGTAATATTAAACCCATTTACAAAAAAACATTATTAATGACTTGTAAACAAGGGAACGTTTAAATTGTAGGACCTGTGGATTGTAAAGTCTGTGCCTGGGGAAAATGGTCGCCTTCTGATGAAGCTGGAAACCAAATGCGGTCGCGTTCAATCATTCAATATCCTTTCAACAATGGAAAAGATTGTCCAGATCTTATAGAGAAAAGGAAAAGTAAGATAATATGTATCATCTTTAATATCAAAGTGTTGCCTGGAGACAAAGTTTACTCTTCAATATATTATTTAACGATAAATAAATACCTGTATTTTCATTTAACCGATAAGTAATATTAAAAAACACTGTAATTTTGGGATCACAATATATTTTGCGTGTAGCTGTATTAGTAAAATAAAGATATTTTTTTATTTTACTAGAACCAATCCATTGTCAAGTCAGTGAATGGACCTTGTGGACTTCACCAAATGAACGTGGAACATGTACACGAGGAAGATATATTACAATTCATCCTCTAAATGGTGGAAATAATTGTCCTGATCTCATTGAAACGAAAAAGGGTCAGTATGGAAATATATGCAAATAATCTAAAAAGATAGCTACAAGGAAACAAAAACAACAACAGCAGCAACAACAACAACAACAACAACAACAACAACAATGCTCATAACAAACAACAGCAATAACAACAATGATACTAATCATGATAACATGATAATGAAAATGATGTTCTGAATGATTACGATGAAAGTGTATAAAAGGATATTTTGTCACAATATTTAAAAATAAATCAGTATAGGCTGTTCACTTGACCTTTCGCCAAATGCCCGACACGACACCTTTTGGCAAACATCCACAATTAAATGATTCGTCAAACACGTGTGATTATGACATCATAATCGAATGACATTAAAAACTATATGGACATTACATGTGTCTGATACATAGCGATAGGTCAATTGAATTGGTTAATTTGATGATTTTGAGGAAGATGTTTGGCTATCAACTTTTATTTCATACTGGTTAGATATGTCTTATTTGACTGTTTCAGTACCGATCGACTGTGTTGTCAGTGAGTGGTCGAAATACATTACAGTAGACGGATCTGGAACTATTGTCAGAACTCGAACCATTGCTATCATGCCAATGAATAAAGGAACTCCATGTCCACATCTTATTGAAAAGAAAAAAGGTATAGAAATCTGTATATTTACTTAAAACGATTAAAGCAAATGACAAAATGGAAACATAATATCAAAATATATCTCAAATAAAAAGGCATTCGATCTGTCAATTTATTTTTGTACTCCATATAAGCAAAACAAAGAAGAGGGAAACATAAGTACTGAAATATACACCATATTGTATTGTATTTTAAACCTGTAAATAGTAAATGAATTGATTTGTCTGTTGTTTCACTTACACATGTGACATGATATGTATACTTTTCAAATTACCGTTCTACAGTTCCTATCCACTGTACAGTCAGTGGGTGGTCGGATTGGTCTGTTGCAAATGAAAATGGAGTCCAATTAAGAAAAAGATATATTGTAACAAATCCATTAAACGGAGGACACGGATGCCCACCACTTGTTCAGAAGAAGAAAGGTAATACATAATAACTTTTATAGGTACATGATGTTTGCGACAATGGTATTTGGACAGTATATTTCTGAGTTCAAAATACGTATTTTAATGGTATCTATATATGTCATCTTTAGGTGATTAATTTATGTTATCATGTAACACATGTCATTTAATTTGAATTTGACATTGGACTCGATTCAACAATAACTTCTTCAATGATTTAAAACTATAATGATAACATAAATTATAATATAAATTAAGCAAGTATATTAACACAATGTTATATTTGAAACTATACTTTCAAAGAGGACACGGGGAGAAACGTTCTAAAGTTATTGAAAAACATGAGCCTTCATATTGTTTTATTTGTTTCTTTATTTTTTTAGTCAAGGTTGATTGTAAAGTCAGCACATGGGCGACATGGGGGAGTCATGACGAGAGTGGTATCAGTATAAGAACACGAATGGTTCTTGTACAACCATTGAATGGAGGTCATGAATGTCCAGAATTATTGCAAAAACGAAAAGGTAGGTAAAGATTTCCTGAAGTATCAGTAAACATTGTAAATGTCAATTTCTTGTCGTAATATTGTGACTGATATGAAATATTAACCGATACATTGATTACTCTGGATACAAATCAGTATATGCCATTTGTCTTTCAGTGCCAATTGATTGTTGTGTAAGTGCTTGGATCAAATGGAGCGTACCGAACGAGGTTGGATTAGTAATAAGAACACGATACATCAAAACGCATCCACGTAACGGCGGCAAAGAATGTCCGCCATTGAAACAAACGAAAAAAGGTATTGAAAGCTTTATATTAGTATTAAAAAATTTTGTGGAGTGATAGATAAAATTTTCTGAGATTAACAATCCTACCATTACCGTCGTGCCTTTAAAATTGGTGTTTCGATAGCACAGTGGGTAGCTCACCAATGCTACCCGGGTTCACTCCTTTAATTGGACAATATGGTATGGCGATCGAAGCCAAGCCAGATACAGTTTTTTTTGGTGGGGTACTTCTTATAAAGGACTATTTACGCCAATATAAGAGCCAACAAGAGACATTTGTTATAGTTGCCATAACTTGTTTGAGAATCGTTGTAAATAATGATTAATGTTTAAAATTTTATTTTCCAGTTGAAATTGACTGTAAAGTAAGTGCGTGGTCAGATTGGAGTCCATCAGATGAGGTTGGTTTCAGTTCACGTATGCGAACAGTTTTAGTACTGCCACTAAATGGAGGAAAGGCCTGTCCAAAACTTGTAATGAAAAGAATAGGTAAGACTGAATGAACACTATAGTAAAATGAACCTTTTGAATTTAGGTAATTTCAATAATTTATGAATGAACGGTATAGTAAAATGGACCTTTTGAATTTAGGTAATTTCAATAATTTATGAATGAACGGTATAGTAAAATGGACCTTTTGAATTTAGGTAATTTCAATAATTTATGAATGAACGGTATAGTAAAATGGACCTTTTGAATTTAGGTAATTTCAATAATTTATGAATGAACGGTATAGTAAAATGAATCTTTTGAATTTAGGTAATTTCAATAATTTATGAATGAACGGTATAGTAAAATGGACCTTTTAAATATTGTAACTTCAATAATTTATAAATGAACGGTATAGTAAAATGAATCTTTTGAATATAGGTAATTTCAATAATTTCTGTACTAGTGATGTTGAATTAAAAAGAATAAAATCTTAAAATTACTTAAGATGTTAGAGTACAAAGAATGAGATACGTATATAGTAAATACACACTAGATAGAAATATCTGTACGATGGATTCTCCTAATTATAAATGTACATTTTGGTAGGCATTGAATTATGTACAGCAATTACACCAAACATAATTTGTGATTGCATAAATGTACATCACAAGAAAATATTCAATTGAACAACATATTTTAGGTGCAATCGACTGTCAGGTCAGTCCATGGGCCACATGGAGTAAGCCAAATGAACGTGGAACTTGCCGAAGGACGCGGTATATTATGAAACACCCGATGAACAACGGAAAGGAATGTCCACCACTTTCTGAAACAAAGAAAGGTATTATTTCATAAAATGATACATCGATATTTCTATATATAACTGTGACATTTTTCATGTTCAATGTGTAGGACATTATAAAATGATATAAATATTGTCATGAATAAATAATTTGACACTTATTTTACAGTACCGAGAGACTGTGAAGTTGGTCCATGGACTCAATGGAACACTCCAAATGCAAACGGGGACTCTGTTCGAACACGTGAGGTGACAGTTTACCCTCTGAACAACGGGAAAGTGTGTCCACCTCTTATCCAAAAGAAGAAGTGTTTGTATCTCTGGTTTTCTATTTTAAAATCTGTAATGATATCGTTTTTATAATATAAAGGACGAGAGTAGACAAAATATATAATTTACAAATACGTTTTGTACAAATCTGTACCAATTGTATACACCTTAGTCTCCAAACTTATCTTAATGTTTATATATAAATATCGAATTATGTTATCTTTTAGATAAAATCAACTGTAAAGTAAGCCAGTGGTCCACTTGGAATACCCAGGATACAAGTGGAACCCGTTCCCGATATAGATATGTAACTGTTCATCCAAGAAACGGAGGAGATCACTGTCCGCCATTAGTTGATACCAAAAAAGGTTAACATTGTTAAATCAGCGGTATTCACATTTACTACTTAAATGTTAATCATAGTGACGTTAATCATTGTAACTTAAGGAACTCTTTGTGCTTGATTTATACAATCTTCATTCTCTGTCTGTCTGTCTGTCTCTGTCTCTGTCTCTGTCTGTCTCTCTCTCTCTCTCTCTCTCTCTCTCTCTCTCAACACACACTGTCTCTCTTCATCAGCTCCATAAAACAAATCATACATTCTTTCAAAACATTAAACAATAATGATAGTGATAATATATATAATGATATTTACTGTACACAGAGTCAAGATAATGATAGTGATAATATATATAATGATATTTACTGTACACAGAGTCAAGAGACTGTAAAGTGTCTCCTTGGTTATCGTGGGGCGAAATTGATGAGGTTGGAAACCGCAGAAGAACCAGATCAATTATTTATCGGCCAATCAACGGAGGGAAGGAATGTCCACACCTTAGTGAATCTGATAAAGGTAATAACTTTATTTCCCACAAATATGATAAAGGTAACTGATTTCAGAATAACTGAGTAGGAACATGATAAAGGCTTTGAATATCCATCGGTATCTTCTTCATCATCCTTCAAACCTTTCAGCTGATGTTTGCTGTTTATCCATCAGAAATTACAGAATTTAATTTTTGATATATTGATACTTCTACGCTATTTTAGTTCCGGTTGACTGTGATGTAAGTCAATGGTGCAGGTGGTCTATACGTGATGCACAAGGAATCAAGAGACGTTCACGATATGTCAAAGTCTTCCCTCTTAACGGCGGCAAACCTTGTCCTAAACTCCGACAAACTAAACGAGGTATAGAAAATCTCTTTCTCTCTCTCTCTCTCTCTCTCTCTCTCTCTCTCTCTCTCTCTCTCTCTCTCTCTCTCTCTCTCTCTCTCTCTCTCTCTCTCTCTTCTGAATTATTAATTGTCAGTTGATAGAATTCTTGAGATTTGTTGTATATTCAATGTAGTTTATATTACTTTGACAATTTGGGTTTCATTATTGTAGTAAAAATTGATTGTGTTGTATCGCCATGGGCACCTTGGAGAACTGCTGATGAAAATGGGGACAGTGTTAGGACCCGAAGTGTGGTACGTTATCCTTTGAATGATGGCAAGGAGTGTCCAGAGCTTATACAGAAACGTAAAGGTGAATAACTTTATACTTATTATCTAATAATTTAGCTATTCTTTATTCCTTTACAAACTGAGAATTTTGTGTAATATTTGGTGTATGTTATTTTGGTTGGTATAATAATAACATTATAGGCATTTATATAATTTTGATAATGTTGATCTGAAATTTCATTTGGCTGCTGAACTAATTGAATCCTCTCCCTTGCCTACCACTTCTGGCTATTTATCTGACTTTGTCCATGCATAATCTTCGGGAAAACAACTGCCCATTTAATCAATTCATAAAAAAAACATTATTATAAAAAAATCCAGAATATTATTTTATTTTAAAACATGTATCATGTACCTATCAAAACCATAGTATTTTTATGTTATTGTTCTATAGCTGCTTATAAAACAAAGGCATAATTAAGATTTTTTTAATTTCTAGTTCCAATTCACTGTATGGTAAGTCCATGGTCATCTTGGAGCGAACCAGATGAAAAAGGGAAATGTAATCGTTACCGATATATCGTGAGACATCCCAAGAATTACGGCAAAGCATGTCCTAAACTGATTGACGAAAAGATTGGTAATTTTACAATAATATATACCTATTAAAATTAAAATATATAACAAACAAAGTATTTAATGCAAAATGATAATGAAGTGTAGTGATAACAAATTTGTAATGAGTTTCGCCAGTACACGTCATTGATTGTTTTCTTGTAATTGTTTCTTTCTGTTCCATCATAGTTAAGATCAACTGCAAAGTCAGCGTTTGGGGTTGGTGGGGTGACGCAGATGAAGGAGGCAATGTTGAAAGATCACGAACAATACTGATACATCCCCGCAACAATGGGAAAAAGTGTCCTAAGCTGACGCAGACTAAGACAAGTAATGTATTCCTTGTTATTGATATGCTTACATGAGATTGAAACCATTGAATGAAAAGTTATATAATTAGTATACCAAGTTCAAATGAATTCATACTAATGCTTTTTTTCATGGCCAGAATTCGCTATCACATAACATAACGAGTTTTTGTCGATGCATTTGGCTATTTGATCTATGTTGTTTATTTTCTGCTTTAATTGTAGTACCAATCAACTGTAAAATGGGACCATGGTCTTATTGGGTTGAGAGTGGTGTCTATGGAGTTTTAGTAAGCGAAAGGCCAGTCTACAAACACGCCCTTAATGGTGGTAAAGAATGCGGAAAACGAAGAAAGACTAAAAA
>BROG01002128.1:0-15809 GCA_030159075.1 Atrina japonica | reverse complement strand
ATTTGTCTATTACTGTACATTTTCAAAAGTATCAATGAAATTAAAATGCAAGATTTTTTTATTGAATTGTGTATATTAGATCTATTTTTTGTTGTCTATTTTAGACTATACTGAATGCTTTTGATAACAACTATAATAGTTGATTATATGTATCTCTGCATAGCATCTGATTACTTCAGTACCAAATCTAGGTTTATTTTTTCAATAATTCTGACTGTCAATGTTTATTCTAATCATAACATTTAGAAAAATGGCAATAGTGCACTTTTGTACTCTTGATAGTCAGTAAATGTATTTTGTTTGAATTTGACCATATGTATATATTTATATTACACTGTTCATGTAAAAAAAGATAAATTTTAAAGTATCCATTGGGTAGTAAGAAAATTTTATGACCTATATAAGATGTCCTTTTTCTGTCCCGGTAAATAATTAAGTTTAGCTGACAGAAATGTATAGGTGTTGATAGCCTAACATAAATTTTAGTGGCATTATTTTCTTATTTAGAAAATATACATACAGAAGCAAAATATTCAGCATAGAACTGGTTAGTTTCAGTTTAGGTGATTTATTTTCACTCAGATTTTTTTCTGTAAATTAGACTTGCATAGACAGACAGTTACATACACGTTGTATTGCCTTCTTGTAATTTTAGCCATTTATAAATTTTAATATATAAAAACTTTATGCTAACTAAAATTACTGACATTTCAAACAAGTGAAACTTATTTGTTATTTTTACAATCTTGATGGCTAAGGACATCAGTTACCAGTTGATTTCAAAGTACATGTAATTATAAACAATATGCAATGAAATATTTTTCTTTTGTCAAATAATATTTTTTTTTGTAAAAAGAGTACAAGGACAAACAAACTCATTCGTTATTTTCGCAACCTTAACGGCTAAGGACATCAGTTACAAGTTGATTACAAGGTATTTATAAACAATAAGCAATGAATTATTTTTCTTTTGTTAAGTAATATTTTTTTTAAAACCCAGTGCAAATATAGACTTTAACATTAATAGTGAGCGCAGTGAGAGCGGCGCTCGCGCAGCGAGAGCGGCGCTTGCGCCGCTCGCAATCCGAGCTTTTATGGTAATGCGTATATGTAAGTACAAATAGGTTAAATTTACACATACTATGAGCAAAAAAACTTTCGTCTAACAGTCCCGGGTCAAGTTCGCTTTGAATATTTTTATCGAGGTCAAAAACAAAATTTGTGATCATATATGACACCTTTAAAAAAAAAAATTTTAAAATAGTACGAAGGCAAATAACTCCTTATTAATCGTACACAGAATTTTTAAAAACTGGTTAACAGCGTCTCCTAGCAGACGTCATTTTTACCTACCAGAAATGAAGAGTTCCGACCAAGGGCGTTAATGGCTTTTCTAACCCCACACGCTCAGTAACGCTGGATGGTAGGACACGCGCCAGACATCGGATATCTCTTAACGTGTTAATTTCAAATTAAGTTTTAAAAAATGAACTGACAGTTTATTTTTAAGAATACTGAGATGTACTCATGTTGCAGTTATCTTGTTTATGAAAGTCCTTCTATTGCAAGTCCCATGAGGTAATTTCTGGGTTTCTCTCACGGAAATCGAAATAGTCTCTCGTATCATACCATGTATGATTTTAAATTTTACTGTCGGTTATTCACGTAGAATTATTTTGGAATCAATTTCACTAATAAAAATATGATGAATTTAACATTAACATAGTAACCTTCAAATGAAAGACTGTATCAATTTACTGACGTAAAAGTTAACCGTAAATTTCGACAAATATGACAGATTACCTACTTTCTAAGGGGAAGAAACTCGGTCACCCTGACGAAACATTTTTGAAAATTGTGTACAAATTTACAGTAGAAAATAAATTATCCGATACAAACTTCCTATATAGGTTTTTAACACTTCCATAGCCATACAGAACTTATTACATGAAGATAAAAGAACAAGTGAATAATTATCTGAAATTAAAACTTAATTTAAGACTCCACTCTCCCCTAAAAAAGTGGAAAGGAAAGCAATGCATTTTATTTACTTGATAAATAAATATAGCTACTCTAAATACAATTTGCTTTGATATTTTTATTTCACTTCCAGTAACCTAAATTTTGGTGTTCATGAATTCACTGGAATCACTGGTTAAACATCGAACTTAACCTTTTAACTTCTTTCATGTATCATAACGGAAGTGATAAATATTTTAGTTGACTTTAGTTCACCCAACCTTATAACAGCAAGTTTACAGCACAATGAAATTTTAGGTTTAAACATGTTATTTGGTTGAAAAAAAAAAACAAAAAGAAAAAAAAAAAGAAAAAAAAAGTTTGAGTTGCTTGAGTTGTTTGTTTTTCTCCAATGGATTTTTAAATTGACACTACACTTGTTATCATCAGATTGTCAACTACCGATTGATCATTTCTACACCATGAACCGATCTACAAAATTGTTTTAATGTAACATATCCAAGATAAAAGCAAAAATAGAAGTTTTAGAAAAAATATAATCCTGAAAACTCTCTCCCCCACTCTCTCTCTCTCTCTCTCTCTCTCTCTCTCTCTCTCTCTCTCTCTCTCCTCTCTCTCTCTCTCTCTCTCTCTCCTCAAATTTAAACATTGTTATAATATGTATAGATATTTTTAGAAAATCTATCACTGCTATCTCACAACTACTATAATTATGTTTTCATATGGTGTCTGAATACTTGTTTCCACACATCATTTAAATTTAAACCAATATTTATTATCAACACATTTTTATTCAAGTTAAGGAAAAATTCATGGTATTTTCCATCTAACAAAAACATCTGTCTGTTTACATTACTTCTGCAGTTTAAATTCTACTATTGTTCGTAATCTGCATCCAAAATTTCATTATTAAAATGAATTGCATTGTTTTAAAACATTTTAATGGTCATTCGTAATTGTGATACATTTGAGTCTTGTTCAATGTTCGTATTTTGATGCTTTTTTAGTATACAGATGTATTTACCAGGACTCACCCTGCCATTAGTCAATAAATCATTAAACCATGGATTCATTTTTCTCATCATTGGTTGAACATGAGATTGGCTAGTTTTCTGCCTAATTTTTTTCATGTGTGGTGCATATTTTGAGCGATCACAGACATATAAGTTTGACCAATGATAAATAAAGCCTGGGCTCACTATATTGCTGGTTTGAAAGCATAAGTAAGACCAAGGACAGTTTTCATTGTAACAGCGCTAGCAGGATTTCTAAAAAGTTATCCCATTGGCCAATCAAATCAACCATCAGAAGTTGACAAAAATTTGCAACATGTATATATAAACCAGTAGTTTGCACTTGCCACCAGACTGTTATCTCAAGAATCACGAGGAAAGAAGTGTCAAATAAGGTGCAGAATTTCGGTTTATCTATGAAAATTTATTTCTTTACAGGCAACATAGAAACTTTTAAAAAGTTTGACAAAGCGTCAAGAAAAAAAAAAAACCCAGAAAATGCAGGATCTGTAGCACAATGCCACTCATTACATATATGTCTCTTATTGCTAATTCAGTACTCTACCCAATAAGCGCCTAAAAATAAGATGTTGGCATTTATTGGAACTAATCAATAGTCAAACTGAAGAAAAGCATTTAATTTTTTTACACGGGTCAGTGGTAAAATTGTTGTAGTAAATACAGTGGACACCTATTGACATTCTTGTGTTGTAAGGGGCTAGAGATAACTTATTTTTTGTGGTCAACATTTCTTTGTCAATTGGCTAAGAAAGGTACGTTATCATGTATAAAAAGGGGAGGGGTGCTTATACGCTTATAACTAAGGACAGGGATGCTTATTGGATTGCATGTGGTATCGGTGGAGCAGCATATCATTATTAACATTTGTCAGATGTATCGATACATGGGTATTTCACTAAAAATTGTCCAAACAATGACCAATCTGCGCTCGCTTTCAAGGCTTTGCCTTAATTCATATTATAGTTGACTTAAATTGTTCATATATTTTTTAAAAAGTTGTGATACACAAATATACATATTGTAACTGATGCTCAAATCTGTGATGAGTATATGTCGTGTGGCATATGTATGTTTCTTTCATGAAGTATGTTTTCATCTGTCAATACTGCTGTATTATTTTGTCAAGGGCCTCAATGACCAAATGCTTTGTGACTGAATGATAATTGCTATTAAAACCATTTAAGGCAGATGGCATTGCAAAATGGCTGCCAGACGGCCATCTTGGACATTCAAAATTAAAGTGTGTTATTGCTATTACTCTGAAAGTACTGATGGGACCTTTATGAAATTTGACATATATGTTCCCTATTAGGTCTAGTTGTGCTGTATACATTTGCAGGCAGATTGGATAGCAAAATGGCTGCCTGTAGGGGATCTTGAATTTTGACCATTAAACTTTGCTATTGCTATTTGTCAGAAAGTACTTAACAGATCTATATGAAATTTGACATAAAATACTGCAGGGATCTTTATGAAACTTGACATATAGGCTCCCCATGAGGTCTTGTTGTACATTGTACATTTTAGGCGGATACAATTACTAAATGGCTGCTAGGCGGCCATCTGTGATTTTGACAATCAAAGATTGTTATAGCTATTTATCAAAAAGAACCGAAGGGATGTTTATGAAATTTGACATATAGGTTCTCCTTGTGGTTGAGTTGTACATTGTAAATTTCCATGCTGATCGGATAGCAAAATGGCTGTCAGGCGGCCATCATGGATTTTGACAATAAAAGTTTGTTATTGCTATTTCTCAAAAAGTAATGAAGGGATCTGTAAGAAATTTGACATGTAGTCTCTCTGTGAAGTAAAGTTGTGCAATGTATATTTTTAGCGCACCATCAAAAGATGGTGGGCTTTTCTTATCACTCTCCGTCCGTGGTCCGTCGTTCACCGTCCGTCGTCCGTACTTAAACAATTCTTGTTGTTGCTATTTCTCAGAAAGCACTAGAGGGATCTTTATGAAAATTGACCCGAAGGTACCCCTTCAGGTCTAGTTGTGCAGTGTACATTTTCAGATGGATCGGATCACAAAATGGCTGTTTTAAAAATGAAAGTTTGTTATCGCTATTTCTTAGAAAGTACTAAAGGGATTTTAATGAAATTTGACATACAGATTCTCCTTGAGGTTTAGTTGTGCAGTGTACATTTTCAGGCAGATGGGAAAACAAAATGGCTGCCACGCGACCATTTTGTATATTTGCTGTTTTTTTTTTGCCATTATCTTGACAAGTATTATAGATAGAGAAAAACTTTGCAGGCACAAATGCTCAGCACTCAAAGATCTACAATAAAGTTTATTTAGCCGAGATTGTCAGTTATTTCCCCTTTTAAATGTATTTTTTCCCCCTTTATTTTGACTGTTTTTCGTCATTATCTCAGTAAGTTTAATACATAGAGAGACAGTGAAAGAAGCAAAAATGTTCATCACACAAAGATCTACAAAAAGAATTTAGCCGAAATTGTCACATCGCCCCTTATTGGAGTTATTTCCCCTTTTAAGTTTATTTTTCCTTATTTTCACTGTTTTTCCCAATTATTTCGGAAAGTATAATAAGATAGAGACAAAGTGAAAGTAGCAAAAATGTTCAGCACGCAAGGATCTACAAAAAGTCAATAGAGCCGAGATTGCCAGATCATCCCTTATTGGAGATATTTCCCCATTTAAATGTATTATTTCTTATTTTCACTGTTTTTCGTCATTATCTTAATAAGTATAATACATAGACAGTGAAAAAGCAAAAATGTTCAGCACAAAAAGATCTACAAAAAAGTTTTTTAACTGAAATTGACAGATCGCCCCTTATTGGAGTTATTTCACCTTTTAAGTGTATTTTTCCTTATTTTCACTGTTTTCAGTCATTATATCGATAAGTATAATAGAGAGAAATTGAAAGAAGCAAAAATGTTCAGCACACAAAGATCTACAAAAAAGTTTAATCAGCCGAAACTGTCAGATCGATCCTTATTGGAGTTATTTCCCCATTTAAATGTATTTTTCCTCATTTTCATTGTTTTTCGTCATTATCTCAATAAGTATAATAGATAAAGAGAGAATGAAAGAAGCAAAAATGTTCAGCATGCAAAGATCTACAAAAAGAAGAGGAAGAACGGTCTGTCATAGATCAAATGAAGAACATTCGATGGTGGGCGCCAAGATCCCTCTGGGATCTCTTGTTAGGGGAATAGGATTACAAGATGGCTGCTAGGCGGCCATCTTGGATTTTGATAATGAAAGTTCTCACTATTTCTCAGAAAGTACTGAAGGGATGTTTATGAAATTTGACATATAGGTTCTTCTTGAGTTTTAGTTGTGCAGTGTACATTTTTAGGCGGAGAGGATTACAAGATGGCTGCCAGTCGGTCATCTTTGATTTTGACAATTAAAGTCAAATATGACTATATGATGAATTTAACATTAACAAAGTAACCTTCAAATGAAAGACTGTATCAATTTACTGACGTAAAAGTTAACCGTAAATTTCGACAAATATGACAGATAACCTTCTTTCTAAGGGGAAGAAACTCGGTCACCCTGACGAAACATTTTTGAAAATTGTGTACAAATTTACAGTAGAAAATAAATTATCCGATACAAACTTCCTATATAGGTTTTTAACACTTCCATAGCCATACAGAAATTATTACATGAAGATAAAAGAACAAGTGAATAATTATCTGAAATTAAAACTTAATTTAAGACTCCCCTCTCCCCTAAAAAAGTGGAAAGGAAAGCAATGCATTTTATTTACTTGATAAATAAATATAGCTACTCTAAATACAATTTGCTTTGATATTTTTATTTCACTTCCAGTAACCTAAATTTTGGTGTTCATGAATTCACTGGAATCACTGGTTAAACATCGAACTTAACCTTTTAACTTCTTTCATGTATCATAACGGAAGTGATAAATATTTTAGTTGACTTTAGTACATCCAACCTTATAACAGCAAGTTTACAGCACAATGAAATTTTAGGTTTAAACATGTTATTGGTTGAAAACAAAAACAAAAAGAAAAAAAAAAAATAACAACATATTAGTCTGATCAACCTTGCTTGCTTGCTCTGGCTTGATGACTAATTAATTGCCAGTAGTACACGAGAGGCACAGAGAGAGATGTTTAGTGTGTGTGTGTGTGTGTGTGTGTGTGTGTGTGTGTGTTTGTTTATGTCCTTGCTTGAGTTGTTTGTTTTTCTCCAATGGATTTTTAAATTGACACTACACCTGTTATCATCAGATTGTCAACTACCGATTGATTATTTCTACACCATGAACCGATCTACAAAATTGTTTTAATGTAACATATCCAAGATAAAAGCAAAAATAGAAGTTTTAGAAAAAATATAATCCTGAAAACTCTCTCCCCCCCTCTCTCTCTCTCTCTCTCTCTCTCTCTCTCTCTCTCTCTCTCTCTGTCGTCTCTCTCTTCTCTCTCTCTCTCTCTCTCCTCTCTCTCTCTCTCTCTCTCTCTCTCTCAAATTTAAACATTGTTATAATATGTATAGATATTTTTAGAAAATCTATCACTGCTATCTCACAACTACTATAATTATGTTTTCATATGGTGTCTGAATACTTGTTTCCACACATCATTTAAATTTAAACCAATATTTATTACCAACACATTTTTATTCAAGTTAAGGAAAAATTCATGGTATTTTCCATCTAACAAACAACATCTGTCTGTTTACATTACTTCTGCAGTTTAAATTCTGCTATTGTTCGTAATCTGCATCCAAAATTTCATTATTAAAATGAATTGCATTGTTTTAAAACATTTTAATTGTCGTTCGTAATTGTGATACATTTGAGTCTTGTTCAATGTTCGTATTTTGATGCTTTTAGTATACAGATGTATTTCCCAGGACTCACCCTGCCATTAGTCAATAAATCATTAAACCATGGATTCATTTTTCTCATCATTGGTTGAACATGAGATTGGCTAATTTTCTGCCTAATTTTTTCATGTGTGGTGCATATTTTGAGCGATCACAGACATATACGTTTGACCAATGATAAATAAAGCCTGGGCTCACTATATTGCTGGTTTGAAAGCATAAGTAAGACCAAGGACAGTTTTCATTGTAACAGCGCTAGCAGGATTTCTAAAAAGTTATCCCATTGGCCAATCAAATCAACCATCAGAAGTTGACAAAAATTTGCAACATGTATATATAAACCAGTAGTTTGCACTTGCCACCAGACTGTTGTCTCAAGAATCACGAGGAAAGAAGTGTCAAATAAGGTACAGAATTTCGGTTTATCTATGAAAATTTATTTCTTTACAAGCAACATAGAAACTTTTAAAAAGTTTGACAAAGCGTCAAGAACCCCCCCCCCCCCCCCCCCCCCCCCCCCCAGAAAATGCAGGATCTGTAGCACAATGCCACTCATTACATATATGTTTCTTATTGCTAATTCAGTACTCTACCCAATAAGCGCCTAAAAATAAGATGTTGGCATTTATTGGAACTAATCAATAGTCAAACTGAAGAAAAGCATTTAATTTTTTACACGGGTCAGTGGTAAAATTGTTGTAGTAAATACAGTGGACACCTATTGACATTCTTGTGTTGTAAGGGGCTAGAGATAACTTATTTTTTGTGGTCAACATTTCTTTGTCAATTGGCTAAGAAAGGTACGTTATCATGTATAAAAAGGGGAGGGGTGCTTATACGCTTATAACTAGGGACATGGATGCTTATTGGATTGAATGTGGTATCGGTGGAGCAGCATATCATTATTAACATTTGTCAGATGTATCGATACATGGGTATTTCACTAAAAATTGTCCAAACAATGACCAATCTGCGCTCGCTTTCAAGGCTTTGCCTTAATTCATATTATAGTTGACTTAAATTGTTCATATATTTTTTAAAAAGTTGTGATACACAAATATACATATTGTAACTGATGCTCAAATCTGTGATGAGTATATGTCGTGTGGCATATGTATGTTTCTTTCATGAAGTATGTTTTCATCTGTCAATACTGCTGTATTATTTTTTCCAGGGCCTCAATGACCAAATGCTTTGTGACTGAATGATAATTGCTATTAAAACCATTTAAGGCAGATGGCATTACAAAATGGCTGCCAGACGGCCATCTTGGACATTCAAAATTAAAGTGTGTTATTGCTATTACTCTGAAAGTACTGATGGGACCTTTATGAAATTTGACATATATGTTCCCTATTAGGTCTAGTTGTGCTGTATACATTTGCAGGCAGATTGGATAGCAAAATGGCTGCCTGTAAGGGATCTTGAATTTTGACCATTAAACTTTGCTATGGCTATTTCTCAGAAAGTACTTAACAGATCTTTATGAAATTTGACATAAAATACTGCAGGGATCTTTATGAAACTTGACATATAGGCTCCCCATTAAGTCTTGTTGTACATTGTACATTTTAGGCGGATACAATTACTAAATGGCTGCTGGGCGGCCATCTGTGATTTTGACAATCAAAGATTGTTATGGCTATTTATCAAAAAGAACCGAAGGGATGTTTATGAAATTTGACATATAGGTTCTCCTTGTGGTTGAGTTGTACATTGTAAATTTCCATGCTGATCGGATAGCAAAATGGCTGTCAGGCGGCCATCATGGATTTTGACAATAAAAGTTTGTTATTGCTATTTTTCAAAAAGTAATGAAGGGATCTGTAAGAAATTTGACATGTAGGCTCTCTGTGAAGTAAAGTTGTGCAATGTACATTTTTAGCGCACCATCAAAAGATGGTGGGCTTTTCTTATCACTCTCCGTCCGTGGTCCGTCGTTCACCGTCCGTGGTCCGTCGTCCGTACTTAAACAATTCTTGTTGTTGCTATTTCTCAGAAAGCACTAGAGGGGTCTTTATGAAAATTGACACGAAGGTACCCCTTCAGGTCTAGTTGTGCAGTGTACATTTTCAGATGGATCGGATCACAAAATGGCTGTTTTAAAAATGAAAGTTTGTTATCGCTATTTCTTAGAAAGTACTAAAGGGATTTTAATGAAATTTGACATACAGATTCTCCTTGAGGTCTAGTTGTGCAGTGTACATTGTCAGGCAGATGGGAAAACAAAATGGCTGCCACGCGACCATTTTGTATTTTTGCTGTTTTTGTTTTTGTTTTTTTTTTTTTTGCCATTATCTTGACAAGTATTATAGATAGAGAAAAACTTTGCAGGCAGAAATGCTCAGCACACAAAGATCTACAATAAAGTTTATTTAGCCGAGATTGTCAGTTCGACCCTTAATGGAGTTATTTCCCCTTTTAAATGTATTTTTTTCCCTTATTTTGACTCTTTTTCGTCATTATCTCAGTAAGTTTAATACATAGAGAGACAGTGAAAGAAGCAAAAATGTTCAGCACACAAAGATCTACAAAAATATTTTTAGCCGAAATTGTCACATCGCCCCTTATTGGAGTTATTTCCCCTTTTAAGTTTATTTTTCCTTATTTTCACTGTTTTCCCAATTATTTTGGAAAGTGTAATAGATAGAGACAAAGTGAAAGTAGCAAAAATGTTCAGCACGCAAAGATCTACAAAAAAGTCAATAGAGCCGAGATTGCCAGATCATCCCTTATTGGCAAAAATGTTCAGCACAAAAAGATCTACAAAAAAGTTTTTTAACTGAAATTGACAGATCGCCCCTTATTGGAGTTATTTCACCTTTTAAGTGTATTTTTCCTTATTTTCACTGTTTTCAGTCATTATATCGATAAGTATAAAAGAGAGAAATTGAAAGAAGCAAAAATGTTCAGCACACAAAGATCTACAAAAAAGTTTAATCAGCCGAAACTGTCAGATCGATCCTTATTGGAGTTATTTCCCCATTTAAATGTATTTTTCCTCATTTTCATTGTTTTTCGTCATTATCTCAATAAGTATAATAGATAAAGAGAGAATGAAAGAAGCAAAAATGTTCAGCATGCAAAGATCTACAAAAAGAAGAGGAAGAACAGTCTGTCATAGATCAAATGAAGAACATTCGATGGTGGGCGCCAAGATCCCTCTGGGATCTCTTGTTAGGGGAATAGGATTACAAGATGGCTGCTAGGCGGCCATCTTGGATTTTGATAATGAAAGTTCTCACTATTTCTCAGAAAGTACTGAAGGGATGTTTATGAAATTTGACATATAGGTTCTTCTTGAGTTTTAGTTGTGCAGTGTACATTTTTAGGCGGAGAGGATTACAAGATGGCTGCCAGTCGGTCATCTTGGATTTTGACAATTAAAGTTTGTTATCGATTTTTTTTTCTGAAGGTACTGAAGGGATCATTACGAAATTTGACATATGTTTTCCTGTTAAAGTTTAGTTGTGCAGTGTACATTTTCAGGCAGATCTGATAGCAAAATGGCTGCCTAGCGGCCATCTTGGATTTTGACAATTGAAGTTTGTTTTCGCTATTTCTCAAAAAGTACTGAAGGGATTGCAATGAAATTCGACATATAGTTTCCCTTAAAAGTCTAGTTGTTTAGTGTTCATTTTCAGGTGGATTGAATAGCAAAATGACTGCCAGTGTACCATCTTGGATTTTCTTAATTAATGATTTTTATTGCTATTACTCAGAAAGTACTGATGGTATCTTTATGAAATTTGAAATATATGTTCCCCTTAAGGTTTAGTTGTGTAGTGTACATTTTCATGCGGATCGGATCGAAAATGGTTGCCAGCACGAAGATATGGCACTCTTGGGGCGATACCTTTCCATTTATGTTTCATTTCCTTTTAAGTAAAAAATAGATTAAGTAGTATACATAATAATAAACCTTTGAAGAAATCATATGGTCTAGGGTTAAAAAAAATCCTCTTACAGTGGGATAAAGTTATGTCCAGTGTGGATGCCAGAATTTCCATTATCTTGTAAACAATAGACTTGGGAAGACACAGTTATTAATTCATGCGTCTAAATATGTGCATTTAATATGAAATGGTAATTTTAGTATATCATGCGACATAATTTTCATTGAGTGTTCTTTCTTTACAAGCAAATAGTCATTTAATTCACTTTAGTTTATTAAATGGGTTGCATGGACAAATTCAATATGGAACAAACGTTTACATTTGACAAAAGTGGTTCAAATATACATCTAAAGATAATATAACCTATTAATACGCGAAAAACTAAGTGGTATATTTTTAGCTCGCCTCTGGAAATGAAGGTAAGCTTATGCTATACCCCAGTCGTCCGCCTAGGCGTTGGGCGTCGGCGTCTGCACTGATATTTCTGTAACTGGAAGTGCTAAAATGACAAAACTTGTAAACATGATACATCTAGTTACGAGAATTAGAATTTGGGTTGCGGGTACTGCATGTGACCTTTGACCTCGATATGAATGATTATGTTAGGAAGATTTTCGCTTCAGTGAACATGATAAGAAGATTTGATTTCGGCATTATGTCACAAAGTAGACAAGCTAGACAGACCAAACTTGCATGGATAATGTGTCATGTGATGAGTATCAGCTTGCATGTTGCAGATGTTGCACCTGACCTATATTTCATTTTTGAATGATCAAGTTAAGAAGATATGATTGTGGCATTGGGGTCTGCACTGATATTTCTGTAACTGGAAGTTCTAGAATGACAAAACTTGTTAGGATCATACATCTAATAATGAGCATCAGAATTTTGGTTTTGGATGCTGCATATGACCTTTGACCCCTATCTGAATGACCATGTTAAGATTTCCGCTTCAGTGAACATGACAAAAAGATTTGATTTCATCATTTTCTAAGAAAGTAAAGAGGCTAGACAGACAAACTTGCATGGATGATGTGTCATGTTGCAGATGCTGCACCTGACCTATATTTGATGGTTGAATTACCATGTTAAGAATATTTGATTGTAGAGTTTGGTCTGCACTGATATTTCTATAACCAGAAGTGCTAGAATGACAAAACTTGTAAGCATGATACATTTAGTTATGAGCATCAGAATGGGTTTTGGATGCTGTATATGACCTTTGACCCACATCTTAATGACCATGTTAAGAAGAATTACGGTTCAGTGATCATGTTAAAAAGATTTGATTTCAGCATTATCTCAGAAACTAGAAAGGCTAGACAGACCAATGTATGATGTATCATATGATGACTATCAGCTTGCATGTTGCTGATGCTGTATATGACCTTTGACCCACATCTGAATGATCATGTTAAGGAGATTTGATTTCAGCACTATCTCAGGTAGTAGAAAGGCTAGATAGACAATACTTGCATGAATGATGTGTCTTGGGGTGGATCAAAGTAGTAATTGGGGTGGGGATCTACAATTTCAAACGCATGGGATTTTAAGTTATTAATGAGATTATCATTAAGCAATTTATAGAGGCAAAGTTGCCACGTTTGGTCAGCTTAGTAATTTTTTATTACACTGTTTTTTTTTGTCTGATAAGAGTACCCCATACCTTTACATATATACTAGATTTTGTCTCGTCCTATCAAATTCTGAAGAAAAAAGTGTTATATACACTTTGAATTATTTGAACTTTTTTAAATTTTGAAATTGATTCATTTGACATTAATATTTTTAAATGATGTCATCAAATTATACCTCGTACTTTTTCTCGACAATAACTCGGAGTGTGTGAGAGAGAATTAGAAATGAAAGTATGGTTGAACTGAAATCCAGCTATAGGTACGGAAATTGTTTTGTTGTATGAATACAAAGTATAAGGAGGAAGTAAAACAGTTAATTTTATTTAAAACGAATTCTTTCAGTTCAAAGGTAACAATTTTGAACTCCTGGATATTCAAATGTGTCGAACCTAATGTGAAAAAGTTGCCAGGTATTTTCTAGAGGTTTTTGCTTTCGTCCTAGTATTTGATTTATAGTCATAGAGTTACAATGTATTTTAAAATGTATCGTTATATTGAAAGTTATTTCAAAAACCCCATACACATTACCAACATCATCATGAGAACGAAGATATGACACACTTACGGCGACACCTTTCAGTGCCCTGTCTTAATAAATAAAAATACATTAAATAATATACACAATAATAAACCACCGAAGAAATCATATGACCTTTGGTTCAACAAATATCCCCCTTAAATCTTAACTTAGATAAAAGAGAATCCTGTGTGGATGCCAGAATTGATATCCTGTAATGATAGTTTGATCCCTCTTTCCTCTAGGGGTAATTTACCAGCTTCTACATATAAACTTTCAACTGGAGAGGTTCTAAAGGCACCAAGGGCCAATCGCAAACCTTGGTTATGAACACTGTCCAGCATTTTCAAATACGAGGGTCTTGCAGAGCCATAAACTATGCATCCATAATCCAGTTGTGATCTAAAAAGCGATCGGTAAAGTTTTAAAAGAACAGACTAGTCTGCTCCCCAATTTGTATTCGAAACAATTTTCATGGTTTGAAGGGCTTTTATACATTTGTTTTACAAAATTTTTAGTGTGGTATAAAACTTAATTTGCTGCCAAATGTTAAGCCCCACATTTTGTTTCCTTTACTACTTTGATTTTGTTTTTATTTAGATACAATTCTGGATCTGGATGGATTCCACGTTTATTGCAAAAATGTAGACAAACAGTTTTAGATGGTGAAAATCTAAATCCATTTTCAGTTGACCATTTTTCAATCTTTTTCAAAAATAACTGCATTTGACGTTCTATAGTATGCATATTTTGGCTCTGTAAAACATTAGAAAATCATCAACATATAATGATCCGTGGATATCCTCGTTTGATACTTTACTTAAACTATTAATTTTTAAATTGAACAAAGTAACAGACAGGATACTGCCCTGAGGTACTCCCATCTTCTGATTGTGTCTTTCAGACAAGGTAGAGCCAACTCAGACTTTAAAACAACGATTGTCTAAATCCTTTGAAATAAAATTTGAAAGTCGGCCTTTAACACCAGCAGTATGAATTTTTTTAAAACTACATACTTCCATGTTGTATCATACGCCTTTTCTATACCAAAAAAAGACTGATACAGCATGTTGTTTCGTACGTATTAAATGATCATTGGTACTTTTCTTCTTTCTGAAGCCACATTGAATGTTTGTAATTATATTATTGTGTTTTAAGTACCAGACTAATCGGTCATTTATCATTCTTTCCATAGTTTTACAAACACAACTTGTAAGAGCTATTGGTCGGTAATTGTTTGGATCCCTGTGATCTTTATTTGGCTTTGGAATATGAATGACTGTTGCTTCATTCCAGCAGGATGGAAATTCTACTAATTTCCTAATTTTGTTAAAAATTTTTAATAAAATATTTAAAACATTTAATGGTAAATGTTTCAATATTTGGTAGTGAATTCTATCTGGGCCCTCTGTTGTGTCATGGGCTCTTTTTAGAGAAGCCATCAATTCATCAGAATTGAATTCTCTATTGTAAAATTCATCGTTTTTAGAATGAAAATCAAGTTTTTGGTTTTTCTGAAACATTTTTTTGTTTTAAAAATTTATCGGAACAATGGTACGATGATGAATTATATGCGATTGTCTCGGCCAGTTTGTTAGCTATATCAACTTTATCTGTTATAAGTGCATTGTCAGATTTGAGATGTTGTACTCTAATGTTAGAACCCTTTCCTTTTATCTTATTTTCCATATTCCAAACTTTGTTTAAAGGGGTGTTATTATTAAGTTTAGAAACAATTTTTTCCAGCAAAATCTCTTCTTTGTTGTTTTATTGTTCGCCGTGCTTTTGCGCTGGCTATGCGGAAAGCACTAAGATGTATTTTGTGTAGTTTTGGAATCCAATATAAATATGGAAGTTCAAGAGAATCTGTATTATCTGTATTATCTGTAATGCCGAAAGATG
>BROG01002127.1:0-15812 GCA_030159075.1 Atrina japonica | reverse complement strand
TTTGGAAAGTAGACCATATTGTTTGGATTTTGACCTAAACCAGATCTGCCATTTTATCTTGGGAGACAGGTAACCAACGCTATGGATTTGTACATTGTGCTTGCTGTCGTTAAGTCTGACACACACACACGCACGCACGCACGCACGCACACACACACACACACCGATATTCTACCCCGATTTAAATGGCATTTTATCGCTCATTGTATAAAATTTTTGGTTTGGTTTTAAATGCGGTAAAATCGGAAATTTATAAAAATATTTAAAACTATTTTGTCATAATATTGACATTCCACTGTATTTTGAAGCCGAAACATGAGAAATCAAGGCTTCGTTTATTTCTTTACGAGGACGTAAAATACATATGAATATGGTGAACTTTTAGATATTGCTAAATGCTTTGCAGATTACGAGGGTGATGATTATGGCCTTACAAAATCATAAATTATCTAATGAATTAGCTCCCGTATGTTTATATGATCTACCGTGTATAAAAAACAGGGGCTGGGGTCTGGTAGTTCAGTCTCCCATAATTTGACAGTGCATAGTTAAGATAGGTCTTTTTCTAGTTGTCATATTCCATTCAGTTTTGTGGAATAGTTTGCACTCAGATCGCGTAACGTCAACAGAAATGTGACCAAAGTAATTTCCGGTTTCGTAATGTCTAAAATGTTATCTTGTTTCAGGTCATTTGGGTGCGGGGTTGTTAAACTAAATGCTCATCCTTGTAAAGTTGACAAGTGTCATGCCTTTCCTTTAGGGTAATTCTCAGATCCGACTCCTTTCACTGTACGTAATACATATTTCTGGTCACCTATGCGATAAACTCGTGTACCGTAAGTTACGTAGGACAATTTTTCCCTTGAAGGTGCACAATAACATTACGAACCATGTCGGAACGAAACAATTCGTAAAAGGTCTATTGTATTGTTAAGCATGTCACACACACACACACACACACACACACACACACACACAGAGTTTGTTGTCGTCTCCAATACGTCAATAAAATATTAATATCCCTTTCTGTAGTCCTCATTGTGAATTCCATTCCGACGGGCCTGATGGTAATGCTTCAGCTACATTAACTCATCAATTCCTGATGTCACAATAGGACCTTCCCATTTCAAGGAATGGTTAAGTCCACTGTCAGAATTCAGGGGTGTATGCTTTAGAATCAAATTTTATGAGCAATATGAACTTGTTCACTCCTGAATTATGACAGTAGAAAACACTATTTATTGATACGGGTGAGTCTAAATATGACCGCAGGGGTTGGTGAATAAAGGAATAGTATTGATAGGGACGGTAGTTTTGAGCATTATAACTTTGGTATTATGTTTATAACATTTATAACCACTAAGTCGTTGCCACTGCTGGTGGACAGTTTGAGTCCCCGAGGGTATACATAAACCTAGTACCTGGTGTTTCGGTACCAGTTGATAATCTTATTCTAAAGTAATATTTGGCACTGATAACACCATTTAAATTTCAAAATTTTCTAAAAAGCTTAGATTAGTCATACTTTTTACAGTGGTTACTCTTAGACGGATTTCGGCTATACTTTTAGATTTATTATTTGACCTTGTGTAATGCCACTTTCTCTTTAGAAAATACATATACATTTTAAATTTGAGCTCAACTGATGAAGTCTAATTGACAGAAACGATCGTCTTGAGCATTATAACTTTGGTATTATGTTTATAATATTCTAAGCTCATCTCGGAGAAAAAAACAACAAGAAGGACATTTCACCTTTAAAGAGTTTAGTTTAATCCTGGAATGGCCGTTTGGATTTGCCACTGTTCAGCTTGAATAGTTTCTTTTTTTGCTTGTACAGCTAAAATCTGCTTAAGTTTGTAACCTATGAAATATTATTTAGTTTGCTCAATATAACATCCTGCTAGTTGAACTCCTATTACAACAGTAGTAATAGGCAGCTCCATAGCGGGCCATTTGAATTTTGCCGCTAGGGGGCGCTTTTTAACGGTTTTTGATGACGTCATCAGAATGCTGGCTTCTGATTGGTCAATTCAAAATGGCCCGCCATGGGAGCCGCCTGTGACGTCACAACCGGAAGTGCCGTCATACCGGAAGTGAGGTCATACCGGAAGTACGTCATACCGGAAGTGAGGTCCATGTTGTCATGGCAATAAGGAGAAAAGAGCCAATCGTTGAGTTTGGGGGGCGTGTCTATGACCGGAGTGTGGAAGGTTGTGGAGGCGGCCATCTTGGTTAAGGAGCCAATGAGAGCCTTCGTTACAAGAGGTTGGGGTCACGAGAGGTCGCGAGAGGTCACGTGAGTTTGCGAGAAGTCAACGGTAAGAGAGAGAAGTTGGGTCTTTATTCCAGTTTTGAGCTGAGAAGTAGATCTATTTTTTAGAACCGAAACTTTGGGTTTTTCCAGTTTTTTAGAGCTGAGAGTGAATCTATTTTTAGAACCGAAAATTTGGGTTTTTTCAGGTTTGGTGATACCAGTAGTTGGTGGCGGCCACCGTCGGTGAAACTAGTTGTTGGTGGCGCCACCGTCGTTGAGAGTTGTGTATCATGCGCATGTGCGAGAAGACGGTAGGGAGGCCGAGCCCGTATCTGTGAGTTAGTCGTCAAGAGTCCTGTTTCAAGTGCGCAAGCGCGAGAATGTGTAGGCCGAGACTCGACTCAAGCTTGTACTAAGACTTGTAGAGTCTGTACAAAGGGAGATTACTCACTGTATAAGACTCTATAGTGGTGGAACAAGGGAGATTACTCTGTATAGACGTCTATAGGTTATACATCACTCTGTATAGCCTGTATAGGTGAAACAAAGGGAGATTACTCTGTATAGACTATAGAGATGGGGCAAAGGGAGATCACTCTGTATAGACTGAAATACATGAAACAAAGGGCGATTACTCTGTATAGACTATAGGGGTGGAACAAAAGGGGCCGATGACTCTATATGGGGTGTTATACACTTAACCAGAGAGGGAGGGTGGGTGGTAGTGAAATAGAAAGTATAGGGAAGGGTAGCCATCTTGGGTATGGAATCATGGGACTGACTAATCTCACGGCAGGAGTGAGAACCATAAGAACATGAAAGTGTGTAACGTACTCAATGTTTGTCACAAAAGTGATCAAGTGTGGTACCGTTCTCATGTTTCAAGTTTGTCAAAGTGATCAAGTGTGTTGTTTCGTTCTCAAAGTTTTGTCAAAGAGATCAAGTGGTGTTACCGTTCTCATGCTTTCAAAGTTTTGCAACGTGTGCAACGTTTCTAAGTTATGAAGTCTCAAAGTGACACAGAGTGACAAAAAGGACACAAGTAGTTGGTGTCGTTCTCATAAGTTTGCAACGCTGTGCAACGTTCTTAGTTATGAAAGTCTCATCGTGACACAAGTGACAAAACTGTATGAAGTTGTTTCAACAACAAGTTTTTATATTTCTTGTACTACTGTATATAAAATAAAAAATTAAAACACTGTCATCCACCAGAGAGAGTTTTTTTTCTGACGATGTTGACTCTTTCGAGCTTCGGCTGCCAAATGAGCTCTCACGGTCTAACCTGAACCTATATATCTAGTCATGTGACTTTTTTTGAGATAATTCTATTTTTAGTGCATGCCGAAAATAAAAAAAACCCTATACCGAAGCAGTGGATTTTTTCTTATGATGTTTAACACCTCGAGGATTCAGATTCTCAAATGAGTTTCACACAGGCTGAACTGAACCTCTCTCTAGTCACAATGACTTACTATATTTTAGATTTTTATCTTATGAAGTGAATACACACAAAAACACAACAATTATCAAAAACACAAATAAAAATTTAATGTTGAATATACGCGATTAAATAGTGTGTAGTCACTACGAAATTAAACACAAACACAAAAACCCTGCATTACCTTTAGTGAATGTGTTTCTTTTCGAATAAGTTGGTGGGCGCCTTAAAAGGGCCGTTGGTTTTCGGGGTTAAAAACCCTGTGCTTTACAAGCACTCGACAAAAAACACAATCTTCAGCCTTAGGGCCTCAGCTCAGTTTTCTACACGTAGTAGACGTACCAATCTTAATAATCCAGTCTTCTGTTGATCATAGAACTCACACTCCTGGACGCAATCTTTAGTTTCTTTAAGGGTGTACCAGGGTTTTCAGCCTCCAGGAAAGTACTTACGTTCATCCACATTTGTTAAATTTTGTGTCTTCTGAAACGAATTGCGGGCGTGAAAACAGACAGCGCACAGCTTTTTATATGACCAGTACAGCGCACGCGACGTTCTCCGTCCTCATCAACTTTGAACCTCTCTGATGATTGGCTATAGAGAGCTGAGTGAATCTATTTTTTAGAACCGAAAGTGTTAGGTATTTAGGGTATTCCCCTAATGGCGATGATTCAGCTAAATAGACGTTGTTTGAACTCTTATGTTTTTTAATTAGATCTTGAAATTTACTGTCTGTACATGTTTCCATCAAGTAAATAAAAACTAGACCTATGTAATAAAAAATTCAAACACTCACACCATGCTGGCAGTGGTTTTCTATTAATTCTAATGATGTTGACACCTCGAAGCTTCTGATCTCAAATGAGTACTCAGAGGCCTAATTGAGACTATTCTAGTTTTTGTTCTAGTCATATGACTTACTTTTTACTTCTGAAAATATTTTATATTTTAATGCAAGCACAATTATCTAGACCCTATTCTAATAAAAAATAAAACACTCATTTCATACTGCCTACTAGTAGTGGTTTTCTCCTATCATTATGATGTTAACACCTCGAGGTTCAGATCTCAAATTAGTTTTCACGGACTTCTTAACTTGGACCTCTCTCTCTCTCAAAGTCAACATATGACTTACTATAGCTTAACTTTAATCAAGTGAATACTTCAGTCATTACAAAAGCACAGATGAAATAAAACGTTTCTTCAACGTTTTGAACGAATATACACTGATACAGTAGCCGAGTAGGCATTCCTAACGATTGTCATTCTATTTTACCTATAGTAAACAACACCCAGTCGTTTTCGATGTCGAATGACAGTTTATTAAGTACGCTAATCTGTGTATTGGTGCATTGAAAATGCATCAAGAGTACGCGTTTTTTATCTTTACAAGATCAAAATGCTTACCGTGACTCTGACATTACAAAATGGCGAGACCTACCATCCATGCAAGACAAGTACAGTCAGGTGAGACGTCACACTAGTGCCATCAGCTGACATGTCTAAGCGGATTTCAACTCTAAATCGTTTCTGGCTTATGATCTAAATGAAGTTCGCACCCTAAGTAGTGTTTAGTCCGCTACAATATGTTAAAACTTGCTCTGCTACAGAATAACGTACAACATACATAAAACATGCATACTTTTAGCCTAAGGTTTCTTTTCTAATAAGATGGGGTGACCCTTAAAGGGGACCGTTGAATTGCTCCGAAAAGCTGAATAAGGGAGACTCTTAGTATTTTGTCGAATAGTCGTTACGTATTTGTACAGGTGTTTAAAAGTGGAGGCTAAGGTCTAGTTGGTCCCTGGTGAATTGTGTTGTAGGCGAAGATGGTCTAGTAAGTAATGATGGGGGGTCCTACAGAATCTATTGACCTGTGTCGCCTTACTACAATACGTGTTTTCTCCATGTAAGAATGAATTCTCGTGTTTCTCTCTTCGAGGTTGCATATCAAATGTCGGATGAGTAATCCATGATGAAACTAATACACGAGACTTAGACAGTACTAGTTTATATAGAGTTTATGACTTACGCTGTATACTCACTGCGTTTATCTTGTGATGTGAGCTCCAGATACCAAACAAGTCACATAATCCCTGAATGGCAACTTTCTACACTCTCTTATCTTTTTTTTCTCTCTTCATTTCCCCCATTTCTCTTTCTCTCATCTCTCTCGTCTCTCTCTCCTTCTCTCTCCTCTCTCTGCTCTCTCTCTCTCATCTCGCGTTTCCCACATTTCTTCTCTCTCTCTCTCTCTATCTCCTCTCCTCTCTCTCCTCTCCTCTCTCTCTCTCTCTCTCTCTCTCTCTCTCTCTCTCTCGCGTTTTCCCACATTTCTTCTCTTTCACTTCTGTTATGATTCTGTATATTATTTGTCTTTGATTTTACACATAAACAAGAAGAAGAAGAAGAAGAAGCAAAAAAAAAATGAGTATATATATATATAGTGGTAAGAAATGTGGGAAATCAGATCAACATCGACGAATGGGTCAAATGTTAAAAATGGGAACAAGAAAGAGGACAAAGTCGGTGGGCCTAAGACTGATTATAGTAACAGCAGTTCTGTAGTCTCCTTATCAGCATATTAATAAAAAGGACGTATCCCCCTTTGTCATCTCTGTAATGCCTTACTTATTCTCTTTGTATGCCTTACTTATACTCCTTTGTATATTCTGCCCAGTCTCATAGAGTTGCGTAATGCACTTTTCTGTTTTATACCTCTAATAAGTCGTATAATTTTTTATCCTCTTTGTCACCGTATTCTGTGAAGATATATACTAGATTACTGTATGACCAAACACAAGGTCAGTTGTTTCAAATCACAGTCTAATACCCCGCTAAAGAGAGGCTTTTGAAATAGTCTTCAGAGAATTAGGTTGTTGCCTTACTTGTTACTATGTATTAATGCATAAGAATGAAGTAAAACACGTAATAACTTTGCACTCATAAAACTCTGTAACAGTCTAGAGAAAGCCAGGCAAAACAGTACCTTTTACAAAGACGTACTCCCTTTGTACCCTTACTTTCTGTAACCTTACTTATTCTCTTTGTATGCCTTACATATACTCTCTGTATCCCGCCCGTCTCAAAGAGCTGGTTTATACACTTCTGTTTATACCTTCTTATAAAGTCGTATAATTTTTATTCCTCTGTGTCACTGTATCTGTGTAGATACATAGTAGAATACTCAATATATACACCTTAATAACCAACATACAATACACAGAGCAGAAGGTCATTTTCCCTCCAGTCTAATACCCCACTAAAGAGAACTTTTGATATTAGTTCTGCATTGAATGATGTTTTAGCAGGGATCTCATATAAGGTATCCTAGACTTCTTCCACACTAAAAGGAATGACCTCTATAACCTATCGAACCTATTGAACTTTGAAACTTTGTAAGCTACAACATTGAACATTTCCATTTCGATGATTGACAAGTGAACTGAATCTGCAAATTTTGTCGCAAATATCAATGATTGACAAGTGGAATCTGTTTGCCGTAGATATCAAATGATTGACAAGTGAAACCTTGTTTGCCGCAGATATCGATTGATTGCCAGGTGGAATTTATTTGCCGCAGATATCCGATGATTGGAATCATGGGAATATCTACTCTGTATAGCCTGTATATCAGGTACTAAGACTCATAGAGTGACGAAGTATGTACAAAGGGAGATCACTCTGTATAGACTCCATAGGCGGAACAAAGCCTGTATAGCCTATATGAATAGGACAAAATGGAGATTACTCTGTATAGCCTGTATTTGGTACTAAGACTCATCAGAGGTTACGAGTATATACAAAGGGAGATCAGTCTGTATAGGCTTCTATAGATGTAGGTCTTGGTACCTATACAAGGCCTATACAGTAGTAATCCCCCTTATTCTCCTAGGGGAAGATGTCTCTATATGGGTTGTATTGCATCTAAACCAGAAAGGGAGGGTGGGTAGTGAAACGGAAGGTTGAGGAAGGGTAGCCATCATGGCTATGAAATCATGGGATATCTACTACTGTATAGCTTTTATAGTACTAAGACTCATAGAGTGACGAGTATGTACAAAGTGATATCACTCTGTATAGACTCTATAGGCGGAACAAAGCCTGTATAGCCTATATGAGTAGGACAAAATGGAGATTACTCTGTATAGCCTGTATTGGTACTAAGACACATAGAGTTACGAGTATGTACAAAAGGGAGATCACTCTGTATAGGCTCTATAGATTGTAGGTCTTGGTACCTATACTGGCCTATTACAGAGTAATCCCCCCATTTTCTCCTAGGGGAGATGTCTCTATATGGGTTGTATGCACTAAACCAGAAAGGGAGGATGGGTAGTGAAACAGGAAGGTTAGGAAGGGTAGCCATCATGGCTATGGAATCATGGGATATCTACTCTGTATAGCCTGTATATGTACTAAGACTCATAAAGTGACGAGTATGTACAAAGGGAGATCACTCTGTATAGACTCCACAGGCGGAACAAAGCCTGTAATAGCCTGTATGAGTAGGAACAAAATTGAGATTACTTTAACCTGTATAGCCTATATAGGTACTAAGACTCATAGAGTTACGAGTATGTACAAATGGAGATCACTCTGTACAGACTCTATAGGCGGTACAAACACAAGTTTGTGCGGAATACAAGTGACAGACACAAGTTACACAAGTGGCACAAGTAACAGAAGTAACACAAGTGGCACAAGTGGTACAAGTAACACAAGTTACACAAGTGGCACTAGTAACAGACGTAACACAAGTGGCACAAGTAACACAAGTGGCACAAGTAACACAAGTGACACACGTAACACAAGTGGTACAAGTAACACAAGCGAAACAAGTTGTGAAGTATGGAAATGTTCAATGTTGTAGCTTACAAAGTTTCAAAGTTCAATAGGGTTCGATAGGTTTATAGAGAGTCATTCTTCCTTTTAGTGTAGACAGAAGTCTAGGATACCTTAAATGATTGATCCCTGCTAAACATCATTCAATGCAGACTCAATATCAAAAGTTCTCTTTAGTGGGGTATTAGACTGGAGGGAAAATGACCTTCTGCTTGTGTATTGTATGTTAGGGTTATTAAGGTGTATATATAGAGTATCTACTATGTATCATACACAGATACAGTGACACAGAGGAAAATAAATTAATACGACTTATAAGAAGGTAATTATTAAAACAGAAGTGTATAACTCAGCTCTATGAGACGGGCGGGATACAGAGAGTATATGTAAGGCATACAAAGAGAATAAGTCTAAGGTTACAGAAAGTAAGGGATACAAAGGGAGGTACGTCTTGTAAAAGGTACTGTTTTGCCTGTTTCTCTAGACTAGTTACAGAGTTATGAGTGCAAAGTTATACGTGTTTTACTTTCATTCGTATGCATTTATACATAGTAACAGTAAGGCAACACTAATTCTCTGAAGACTATTTCAAAAGCTCTCTTTAGCTGCGGGTATTAGACTTGATGAAACATGACCTTGTTGTTTGGTCATAACAGTATATTTTTTAGTATATATTCTTCACAGATACGGTGACAAAGAGGATAAAAATTATACGACTTATTAGAGGTATAAAACCAGAAGTGCATTACGCAACTCTATGGAGACTGGCAGAAATATACTAAGAGTATAAGTAAGGCATACAAAGAGAATAAGTAAGGCATACAGAGATGACAAAGGGAATACGTCTTTTATTAGAAGTGCTGATAAGGGAGACTTACAGAACTGGCTGTTACTTATAATCAGTCTTAGGGCCCACCGACTTTGTCTCTTTCTTGTTTTCCCATTTTTAACATTTGACCCATTCGTCGATGTTAGATCTGATTTCCCACATTTCTTACCACTATATATATATATAATACTCATTTTTTTTTGCTTCTTTCTTCCTTCTTCTTCTTGTTTATGTGTAAAATCAAAGACAAATAATATACAGAATCATAACAGAAGTGAAAGAAGAAGAAATGTAGGGAAACGCGAGAGAGAGAGAGAGAGAGAGAGAGAGAGAGAGAGTGAGAGAGAGAGAGAAGAAATGTTGGAAACGCGAGTGAGAGAGAGAGAGAGAGAGAGAGAGAGAGAGAGAGAGTGGAGAGAGAGAGAGAGAGACGAGAGAGAAGAGAGAAATGGAGGGAAACATGGGAAATGAAGAGAGCAAAAAAAAGATAAGAGAGTGTAGAAAGTTGCCATTCAGGGATTATGTGACTTGTATTGGTATCCTGGAGCTCACTATCACAAGAAAACGCAGAGTATACAGCGTAAGTCATAAACTCTATAATAAACTAGTACTGTCTAAGTCTCGGTATTAGTTCATCATGGATAACTCATCCGACATTGCATATGCAACCGAAGAGAGAAACACGAGATATCTATTCTTACATAGGAGAACACGTATTTGTAGTAAGGCGACACAGGTCAATAGATTCTTGTAGGACCCCCATCATTACTTACTAGACCATCTTCGCACTTACGTACACAACACCAGGGACCAACTAGACCTTAGCCTCCACTTTTTAACACCTGTACAATACGTACGACTATTCGACAAAATACTAGAGTCTCTCCCTTATTCAGCTTTTCGGAGCAATCAACGGTCCCCTTTTAAGGGTCACCCATCTTATTAGAAAAGAAAACCTTAGCTAAAGTATGCTAATGTTTTATGTATGTTGTGTTATTCTGTAGCAGCAAGTTTAACATATTGTAGCGACTAAAACACTACTTAGGGGTGCGAACTTCATTTAGATCATAAGCCAGAAACGATTTAGAGTTGAAATCCGCTTAGACATGATCAGCTGATGGCACTAAGTGTGACGTCACCTGACTGTACTTGTCTTGCAGGATGGTAGTGTCTCGCCTTTTTTGTAATGTCAGTCACGTAATAATGATTTTGATCTTGTAAAAGATAAAAAACGCGTACTCTTGATGCATTTTCAATGCACCAATACACAGATTAGCGTACTTAATAAACTGTCATTCGACAATCGAACGACTCGGGTGTGTTTACTTGATTAGGTAAAAATAGAATGACAATCGTTAGGATAGGCTACTCGCTACTGTAAGTCAGATTGTATATTCGTTCAAACGTTTGAACTGTGGGGGGGGCACCCCACCCTTTTGTTTATTTCATCTGTGTCTTTTGTATTGACTGAAGTATTCACACTTGATTAAAGTTCTAAGTATAGTAAGTCATGTGTACTAGAGAGAGGTCCAGTTAAGTCCGTTGAAAACTAATTTGAGATCTGAACCTCGAGGTGTTAACATCATAATGATAAGAAAACCACTACTAGTAGGCAGTATGAAATGAGTGTTCTTATTTTTTTATTAGATAGGGTCTAGATAATTGTGCTTGCATTAAAATATAAAATATTTCAGAAGTAAAAAAGTAAGTCATATGACTAGAACAAAAAACTAGAATAGTCTCAATTAGGCCTCTGAGTACTTCATTTGTAGATCAGAAGCTCGAGGTGTCCAACATCATTAGAAATTAATAGAAAACCACTGCCAGCATGGTGAGTGTTTGAATTTTTATTACATAGGTCTAGTTTGTTACCTTATGAAACATGTACAGACAGTAAATTTCAAGATCTAATTAAAAACATAAAGAGTTCAAACAACGTCTATTTAGCTGAATCATGCACATTAGGGGAATACCCTAAATACCTAAACTTTCGTTCTAAAAATAGATTCACATCAGCTCTCTATAGCCAATCATCAGAGAGGTCCCAAAGTTGATGAGACGGAGAACGTCGCGTGCGCTGTACTGGTCATATAAAAAGCTGTGCGCGTCTGTTTTCACCGCCCGCAATTCGTTTCAGAAGACACAAAATTTTAACAAATGTGATGAACGTAGTACTTTCCTGGGAGGCTGAAACCCTTGTACAACACCCCTAAAGAAACTAAAGATTGCGTCCCAGGGAGTGTGAGTTCTATGATCAACAGAAGACTGGATTATTAAGATGGTACGTCACTACGTGTAGACTGAGCTTGAGGCCCCTAAGGCTGAAGATTGTGTTTTGTCGGTGCTTGTAAAGCACAGCGGTTTTTAACGCCGAAAACCAACGGCCCTTTTAAGGGCCACCCAACTTATTCGAAAAGAAACCTTCACTAAAGGTATGCAGGGTTTGTGTTTGTGTTAATTCGTAGTGACTACACACTATTTAATCGCGTATATTCAACATTTAAATTTTTATTTGTGTTTGTTAATTGTTGTGTTTTTGTTGTATTCACTTCCATAAGATAAAAATCTAAATATAGTAAGTCATTGTGACTAGAGAGAGGTTCAGTTCAGCCTGTGAAAACTCATTTGAGATCTGAACCTCGAGGGTGTTAACACATAAGAAAAAAATCCACTGCTAATCGGTATTAGAGGGTTTTTTTATTTTCCATGCACTAAAAATAAGAATTATCTCAAAAAAAGTCACATGACTAGAGTGATAGGTTCAGTTAGACCGCTGAGAGCTCATTTGGCAGCCGAAGCTCGAAGAGTCAACATCGTCAGAAAAACTCTCTCTGGTGAGTGTGTATTAATTTTTTATTTTATATACAGTAGTACAAGAAAATATAAAAACTTTGTTGAAACAACTTCATACAGTTTTGTCACTTGTGTCACGATGAGACCTTCATAACTAAGAACGTTGCACACGTTGCAAACTTTGAGAACGACACCAACTACTTGTGTCACTTTTGTCACTTGTGTCACTTTGAGACTTCCATAACTTAGAACGTTTGCACACGTTGCAAACTTTGAAACATGGAGAACGGTACAACAAACTTGATCACTTTGACAAACTTTGAGAACGACACAAAACACTTGATCACTTTGACAAACTTTGAAACATGAGAACGGTACACACTTGGATCACTTTTGACAAACTCTTGAGTACGTCGGTTACACACTTTCATGTTCTATGTGGTTCTCACTCCAGCCGTGAGATTAGTCAGCTCCATGATTCCATACCCAAGATGGCTTACCCTTCCCTATACTTTTCTATTTCACTACCCACCCACCCTCCCTCTCCCTGGTTAAGTGTATACACCCCATATAGAGTCATCGCCCCTTTTGTTCCACCCCTATAGTCTATACAGAGTAAATCGCCCTTGTTTCATGTATACAGTCTATACAGAGTGATCTCCCTTTGCCCCCCATCTCTATAGTCTATACAGAGTAATCTCCCTTTTTGTTTCACCTATACAGGCTATATACAGAGTGATGTATAACCTATAGAGTCTAATACAGAGTAATCTCCCTTTGTTCCACCTATAGAGTCTATACAGAGTAATCTCCCCTTTGTACAGACTCTACAAGTCTTAGTACAAGCTTGAGTCGAGCTTCGGCCTACCACTTCTCGCGCTTGCGCACTTGAAACAGGACTCTTGACGACTAACTCACCAGATACGGGGCGGCGCCTACCGCTTCTCGCACATGCGCAATGATACACAACTCTCAACGACGGTGGCGCCACCAACTTACTAGTTTCACCGACGGTGGCGCCACCAACTACTGGTTTCACAAACCTGAAAAAACCCAAAGTTTCGGGTTCTAAAAATAGATTCACTTTTTTCACAGCTCAAAACTGGAAAAAACCCAAAGTTTCGGTTTCTAAAAATAGATCTACTCTCAGCTCAAAACTAGGAAAAACCCCACTTTCTCTCTCTTACCGTTGACCTTCTCGCAAACTCACGTGACCTCTCGCGACCTCTCGTGACCCCAACCTCTTGTAAACGAAGGCTCTCATTGGCTCCTTAACCAAGATGGCCGCCTCCACAACCTTTCCACTTCCGGTCATAGACACGCCCCCCAAACTCAACGATTGGCTCTTTCTCCTTATTGCCATGACAACATGACCTCACTTCCGGTATGACGTACTTCCGGTATGACCTCACTTCCGGTATGACGCACTTCCGGTTGTGACGTCACAGGCGGCTCCATGGCGGGCCATTTGAATTGACCAATCAGAAGCCAGCATTCTGATGACGTCATCAAAAACCGTTAAAAAGCGCCCCCTAGCGGCAAAATTCAAATGGCCCGCTATGGAGCTGCCTATTACTACTTACAACCTCTTACACAGAGTTGTCAGTCCTTGCCTTGCACTGTCGATTGCAAGGATCGACAACTGAGTAAGAGATTGCTCTTACCCATGTTATATTCCGGCAAGACGTAGGAACTGGGGTAGGGTGGCTTGGGCCACGTCTTCTCATGCAAGCAAAATTCTTATATTATCAACACGTAATAAAATTGTTTCAAATGTAATTGTATATGTTAATTGCATAATAAAATGACATGAAAATAATTTTTAAGCCGGCAAACACATTTTCGTAACAAAGTTGCCCCCACTTTGATTTGCTTCCAACGCCACTGATATCTATGAATACATATACTTTTATAGTTCTGCACGTCCAGCATTTAATGATAATTTTTGAAAATTGTCTGCATATCTGAGCTTCCGCTAATTCTTAGCTTGTATCCATATTATTATGTTTCCACGTGATGTTGATTATGCATGTTTTTTTTTTCATTTGTATGGCGTTTTCATTTCTCAACTTATACATTATGACAGATCATGCTCCTCTTATGAATATTTCATTCTGAGATCCAAACGACTCGCCAATGAAATACTCACAAAAGGATACGTTGTTGAACGCTTGGAATCGTCACTGAGTAAGATATATGGTCGACACAGGGATCCTGTTAAACTTGTACATGTTTTATATATATGCAGTTATAAGCTCATTAGAGCATAAGTGTTCATGTTATTAGCACGTGCCGAATTTGAATAAACTTTTCTTATCCTTTCTTGAAAAAAAAATAAAGACAAATTTAACGTTAATTGAGTTAAAAGAGTTCTGCATTGTAACGATATTATTCTCTATATTCATTAAATACATTTCACATCACGATAAATCTGTGAATGACATGCCCACCCTAATATACCAGCCAATCTGAAGAGAACTGAAAAAAACGGCAACAAAAATGGTGCAAAAACTATTTACAATGTAGTGATTCGGTCTTACAAGGTCCGGATTTTATGTTGTAATTTATACCGGTCCAAGTCAGTGAGTACAAAACAGCTGATTGGTGAACAACAACTCACTCAGCCTAGCAGACACAGCGTGTACGCTGTAGATTGCGACTTATTTTTGAATGGTAAGGTCTAATTAGTACAAAATATTACAACAATAGTGTTATTCCAGTGGACAGAAAAATGGGAACAGATTTTCGAATTTTATTGAATTATCATGGAAGAACATATGAAATATATATAAATCATTTCCAGTTACAAGACAATCTAGTTTATGATCATTACAGTAACAGTGATTTCAACATATAATTGGTTATTAAATTCTAACAACAACTTCCTACATGTATAGAGTAGGTATAGTAAATAGATCCAAAACAGAATTCCCTAGGGGAATTAGGCCGAATTTCTACCATCCCGATTAAAAAAAGTAAATTTAAAATTGTGACAGAAAGGTAAGACTTCATTTTGCACCCCACTTAAACATTATCCAGAAATAAAATAAATGCTTTTAAATCTATTTATCAATTCCCAAATACATTTCATTGATGCCATTCAATGATTTTTCATGCAAGTTATCATTTTTTAACGTTCTACGCATTTTTTGTTATGTTTTGGGTATAATATGAGTAGGGGTACAAAAGGATGTCTTTCCTCGTTTTCCAGATAAGGAACGTTTCGATCAAGATTAGCTCGCCGAGAGCAAGGTCCGGAGAGCAAATGTTATACTCCCGGCGTCGTCGTTGTTGTTGCTGTTGTCGTCGGCGTTCGTATCCGTATATGACCTGTCATATCTTTTAACCGCAAGAGACATGGCTTTGATATTTTACATATATATTCCGTACGACCAGAGCTTTCATTTGCTACATTGACATTTGATCTAGTGATCTTGACCTTTGAGTCACCTTTCAAATTTTTAACCGCGGCTATATCTTTTCAACCAAGAGTGATAGGGCTTTGATATTTCACTTATGGATTTCTTATGAGCAGAGCTTTCCTTTGGTACCTTGGCGTTTGACCTTGGAGTTTGAACTACTTTTCATAAACTTTAACCTCAGCAGAAAGAATCAAAATATTTACCGTACTGTCCTTTCTGATATATCTT
>BROG01002126.1:0-15812 GCA_030159075.1 Atrina japonica | reverse complement strand
TTTCTTTGATTCATGTACACTTCAATCGAATGCCGCACCACTGTTGAAGTTCAGCATATGGTTGAAATGCACAGGGCACTTAATATAATTAAATTGATTTCGAAAATAAAAAATACAAATGATTTAAAATCAAGAACAACAACTATAGATATTTAATAAATAACATTGTAAAATATATTTATCATTACGATAGAATTCATTTTATTAACCCAGATTCGTTTGGAGTTCCAAAGAGCTAGACCTATGTTTTATTAGGAGTACAAAAGAGGTGGATCTTTATATATTGTCACCGGCGACAATTTATGCAATCTGTACTGCAAATATTGTCTTTTATCGGCGAATATTGTCACCGACAACATTATGATATCCCTTTTAAAGTCGGACGGTTTAGGCGACATTTTGTGCCGATGGTAGTCCCTTTTAAAGTCGGACGGTTTAGGCTATAATATGTTTAGTGACATTTCGTCACAAACGGACACCCGATGTCAGTATGTGTTGTGCACACCAACAGTGGCGGATTCAAAGGGGGTGTAAGGGGCGTACGCCCCCTTTCGACGCCAAAGTATAGATGTTTATACAGTAAACCCACTTTTAAAAGCACCTTTTGATTTGCTTCTTACACCACTGCATTAAGAATGCACCATTTTTACGCGCTTGGCGTCTGGTCACACCCCCCCCCCCCCCCAAAAAAAAAAAATACGCCCCTTTGAAAATTCCTGGATTCGCCCCTGCCTCCACAAATTGTCGTCCGGCGTCGTTACGTGTTGTACACCGTTGTCACCCGGCGTCAGTATGTGTTGTACACCCTACCACAACTTGTCATCCGGCGTTAGTATGTGTTGTACACCCTTGGCTAATTATGTTAGTCATATAGTGATGATATACTTAGTCTTTAAATCTTTTGTACACCAATGAATTGTAAAAATAACCGAATAAAAATAGTGAAGGCATGCTAATAGAAAAGGTGAGGTTTTGGTCCGGGAAGGAGGGAATTCAGTCCCCGAGGTCGTTCTTATGTACTCCAATATGTTGTGAAGGCAACCGTAAATGCAATTATAGGGAAAGTGGAAAAGTGGACATTCAAAAATGTGCCGTAAAGCGAGGTGGAAATGAAACGAGGGCATTATATATATATATATATATATATATATATATATATATATATATATATATATATATATATTATATATATATATATATATATATATATATATATATTCTGGACTTCCTCATTATGCTCATGCTGAAAACTTGCCAATTTAATGCCACAATTTGAATAAAACGAGGCACAATGTAATATTTAACTTACTGGTCTTTAAATTGAATATTTCTGGGAAGCATACTCTAAACCACGGGGAAAGCGATAATTTTATGCCTGGAAGCCAGAGAATGGCTCATCGGATTTCCGAATAAATCTATGAATGAAACATTTTTGAACGATAAAGAGGTCACAATTCAATAGCTGGAGACTACGGAGGCCGAAATTCTGCCCCGATTGAACGTAATCCGGGGCCCGACATTACTGATTTTTGTTTGTTTGTTTTATTGTTGTTTAACGTCCCACTCAAGAATATTTCACTCATATGGAGACGTCACCAAATGCCGGTGAAGGGCTTCAAATTTTGGCCTATGCTCGGCTCTTACGGCCATCGAGAAGTGAGGGTTTCTTTAACGTGCCGACACCTACTGTGACACGGGGCCTCCCGCTTTTACTGTCTATCCGAAAGACAGGAAACCAACCTGCCGCCGGCGGGACTCGAACTCACGACCTCACGATCCAGAGTCGAGCGCGCTACCGAAAGAGCCAGGCCGGCTCGACATTACTGATAACTTTGACCTAAGAATTCTACACCTAAACACCAGGACCCAGTTGTTCATCCTTTGGTTAAATATAGCCCTTGGTTAAATACGATAACCATGGGTTATATAACCTAGGATTGAAATTGTTATTACAATGCCAATCTTCAGTCAGTTTGACAACGAGAGGGCCAGTGGGCGTCATGTCTGTAGATCCAAATATCAGTGGCCACAAAACAACTTTCTCAAACTTATCGTTCTCCTGTAATTGTAACACATCACACAAAAGACTTCAGTGCCGACTATCAGGCTTTTAACGAACTATACTGGAAGCTGGGGACTGGGAAGTTTTAATATGTGATACCCCTAACATTGATTCATATGGTGGCATATTTCTGCCATCGAGTTGCCGACTTATGAGATGTCGACACCATAGAAAAAGATGTCGACTTATTAATTCAACATGCTGATGTATTAACGCCAAGATAGTTATCTAGCAAGTCGGAATCTCGACTTTATATCGTGTTTATGCTCGGACGTGACATCTACTTGTCAGTTATTTATGTCGACATAGTAACCAGAAGATGTCTACATCTAATCTGGAAACCGGAAGACTCATCGAGAAAATATGCAAATGTTTAGAGCACGTGCATGCTTAACTATGCAGCTTTGGACCAACAGCACAGGTGCCGACATAATTTTTTTCCGGTTTGCAGATTAGATGTCGACATCTCCTGGTTACTATGTCGACATAAATAATTGACAAGTTGATGTCACATGTCGATTATTTATCACACCATGTCGACATAACTAATCAGATTATCTCAACTTGTCGATGGTAGCTTTATGCCATCATAGTATATCAATTAGTTGAAATATACGACAATATTGTTACTACCATACTGGTGATGACAAGGGCGAATACTCGTGCTTTGTATTTTGTGACCTGTCTAAAGTGTTTGACGGGGTATGACATAGAGGCTTGTTGTCCAAACGTTGCCAGTCTGGCATTGGCGGAACCTTACTTTCTTCGTCTTCAAATTAAGCCGGCCTGGCTCAGTCGGTAGCGCGCTCGTCTCTTGATCGTAAGGTCGTGAGTTCGAGTCCTGCCCCGCGGCAGGTTGGTTTCCTGTCTGTCGGATGAGACAGCACGTTAAAGAAACGCTCACTGCTCAATGGGCGTAATTGCCGAGCATAGGCCAAAATTTGAAGCCTTTCACCGGCATTTGGTGACGTCTCCATATGAGTGAAATATTCTTGAGTGGGAGGTTAAACAACAATAAACAAACAAACAAATTGGTCTTCAAATTACCTAAGTAATAAGCAACAATCCGTTATTTACGGAAATGGTGAATCAGAAATGAAACCGTTTTTTGAGGGCATTCCTCAGGTTTCGGACGTCGACCCCCTACTGTTTCTTGTCTATATCAATGATCTCGCAGATCCAATAACCCAAAGTTATACCAGTTCATACCAGAATAAACAACAAAAAAGCCAGACAATACCGATTGTATAAAACAGATTTATTTGTTTTGGCATATATTTGATAAAATAATTGAAGTACAATATATCTTAAAAAAAAACGAGATATTAGGCTACCTTACACGTATCTGTCATTAGAGATATATAACATTATATTGGACAACTTTTCATTTGATTATTTACCCTGACAACACTACAAGTCATACTGATAATAGAATGGTCTTAGGGAAATGAAAAAGGAGATACCATTTAGATGTTAAGGGGTGTACAGATTAACTTAAACATCACAAACATACTTTTAGGTCACCCGAGCCAGAGGGTCATGATGACCTATTGCGATCGTCTTTTGTCTGTCGTCCTCCGTTATTAATAATAACACATTTTCTACTTCTCAAGAACCAATGGGTCAATTTTAACCAAACTTGGAATATAGCATCCCTATGTGAAGCCACAAATTTCCTAATGAAAAGGAGTACGACCTAAAAAGGACCAAAACTTGGTACATTTTAAAAAATCATCTTCTCGTGAACAACTGATCAGATGACTTTCAAATTTTAGACATTTTATCATCTTCTCAAGAATAAGTCAACCAAACTTGACTGGAATTTTTTTTCTCGGGTGACCGTTAGGGCCCATTGGGACTCTTTGTTTTTATTGGTATTATCATTTCATTTTAAACTTTTCAGTTTTGTCATTCTTTAATGCCCATTATAAAATTTTGTATATAGTGTTATGAGGGTTAATGGGTGCTTGTTTACAATTATTTGTACTTGTTGAACTTAGTGCATCTGGACCTTTCTGGGAGATCAGCTGTTTGTGTGTTTGTTCAAGGACATTCTAACTCTGTCATCATTTTACTATTTTTAGCCTTAGGGACTTTCCTGTGTGTGCTAGAAAGACCAATTTCTTGATTATTTCTATCTAGTGATTTCTAGAACTATTTTAGAGTATAAATACAGAGATGGTCAGGTCTTCAGGCAGAACAAGTTTAGAACAGCTGAGACTATTTTAAGACCAAGTTACAGGAAAGCAGACCACATTTTTATATTGGGATTTATATGAGAATAGTGCACATCAATAGTACATACAAATTGGAATTTATTGTGTATTCAAAGTGATCCTTTTAATATTACATTCGGATTGGAATTTATTGTGTATTCGTGTGGATCTCTGAACTGGAATTGAACTGTGAGTTGTGATTTTTAATTACTGTAAACTGGCATTTAGATTAAGTTTGTATTTTGTTATTGTTAATAAAAGTTATAAATTTACTTTATTGTGTTCTTGATTTTTGCTGCAATTCTGATCTCTTAACAATAGAAAATCTATGCAAGGTCCATTTGAAAAAAAAAAAGTTTGGCAAGCCTCAAGCTTAAATTATAATGGTAAGCAGCGGTAGTCCACAAAAAAATTCAAACACAAAGTGTATTTTATCACAAAAAGTAAATAAACCGTCGGCATGTTAATACGATATATCAATAATTTCTGACGAATATAAATAAAGGAATAAATAGGTATATATAGAAGAACTAATCTTCCTTCCGTAAAAATCGTTTATCAATGCCCACATATATCACATATACATTCAACTGATTCTAGTGTTCTGTGTTCTAAAGAATTTTAAACGTAAACACATGTACTAAATATCAAAATCCATCTTACTGCAAAGGGAGGAAACTCTGACAATGTGTCCCCCATTGTCCAAGAATTTTTTGTAACCCATTCACCCCTATAGACACATTTGGACTGTTCTAAGTCACTGATTTACAGAAGAGTCCACTGTTTTTCAGGGGTTGATAAGTTAATATAACTTGGCAAATTACAATAATTTGGTGCTTCGAAGTAAAATCACGATATCACGAACACACTCTTGCCTACATCAAGTTAAATCTGAAACAAATGTTTGAATATTTGTTTATAAATAGTACAGGCGAATTGCATGTTCAATCATGTCTAGTACCAGTATATTGCACATTGTAATATTTTGCCATCGTTAGCTTATCGACCCCTCTTCCATAAATCAATGACTTAGACCAGTCCAAATCTGTTTTTAGGGGTGAATGAGTTAATCGCCATGGAAAGGATCAACCTTAACGATACTATTTCACCTATTGACAGGGATTCGTCTTAATACCACGGTCTGGAATTGTTATGCTCTTTCTTCACCTATATAAACAGCACATAAATGTGAGTACCGTATTAAATACAAGGGGAGATAATCAAAGAAATGATACAAAAACTTATTGAAAATGACAAAGTCTAAAACAAAATTAAAAATCTGTCAAAAGTTAACCATTCGATTTTAATAATAATAAAAAAAAAAACTTAAATCATACATCCATATAGATCACTCAGATACAAACTGTTTTTCAAAACATACAATGGTTGTGGAGGAGAATATTTTCAAAGAGGGGCACTTTTTTGTATGTATTTTGTCCCACCCTGACCCCATCCCTCAGCCCATCTGGTGAAAAAACTCAAGCTTTGTAGAAAACCTTGAAAACTAGCTTCCTGTAGAGTTTCGTCAAAATCCCTTGAGCAGTTTTGAAAATCAAAATGATAATGTGAAAAAGTGCCATGATCGACTCCATTTTACGTCTTTTTGAATTTATTAAAACTTAAATAAATCAAACTTTTGGCCAAAGTCTTATATAAATTTATTTCTTCACCTATTTACAGGTAAAACACATTAAATGAATGCATCAAAGTAAATATAAAAGGAGATAAACAAAGAAATCATACAAAAATGAATGAAAATATAATAGTCCAAAAAGACCTAAAAATGTGTCAAAAATTTATTATCTTATTTTAATTAAAAAACAAACTTTAATTAAACATCCATGTAGATCACTCAGATACAATCCGTTTTTCAATGCAAACAGTGGTTCTGGAGGAGGACTTTCAAAGGGGGGCACCTTTTTGACCCCATCAGGGGTTTCAGAGCGGAAGTCAAATATATTGAAAAGATCATGACGGATGACAGATTGACACAGGACAGTAAGTGATGACTATAGCTCACTTGAGCCTTCAGCTCAGGTAAGCTAAAAACAAATGAAAAAATAAAACAAAACAACAACCAAACAATCAAGCAAAAACAAATTTGAAAAACACAAACAATCCAGATAAAACACACTTAGCACTGTATGGAATCTGCTGTGTGGATTCATATGTATATTGTGTATACAAACACACCTAACACTGTGTGAATCTGCTGTGTGGATTCATGTGTATTTTATGTAAACAAACACACCAATGTATGAATCTGTTGTTTGGGTTCATATATATATCGTGTATACAAACACACTAAACACTGCGTGAATCTGCTGTGTGGATTCATGCGTATATTGTGTATACAAACACACCAATGTATGAATCTGCTGTGTGGGTTCATGTGTATATTGTGCATACAAACACACTTAACACTGTGTGAATCTGCTGTGTGGATTCATACGTATATCGTGTATACAAACAAACTTAACACTGCATGAATCTGCTGTGTGGATTCATGTGTATATCATGTATACAAACACACTTAACACTGTGTGAATCTGCTGTGTGGATTCATACGTATATTGTGTATACAAACACACTTAACACTGTATGAATCTGCTGTGTGGATTCATGTGTATGTCATGTATATAAACACACTTAACACTGTGTGAATCTGCTGTGTGGATTCATACATATATCGTGTATACAAACACTTAACACTGCGTGAATCTGCTGTGTGGATTCATGTGTATGTCATGTATATGAACACACTTAACACTGTATGAATCTGCTGTGTTGGTTCATACATATTTCATGAATATAAACAAACTTTTTCCCCATACTTTGTGATTATGGCGGGTACCTTAAATTGGGATATTTTGGTGTTGCTATAATTTGGTCATTTTGTTCATAAAATGAAGGGTTATTTTTGGTCAGTTAAACTTTGGCCATGTATGTTTATATCATGTTTAAATTTGGCCTACCATCAACTCTCTGTCTTTTCATGTTGTACATTCCGGGTGTTTGGAAAGTGTCGCCAGAATAATTAGAATTGATGTGTCACATGGTACTTAATTAAGATTAATGTCCACACGGTGTTATAAAAAAAACCCTTGTTTTTAATCTATAAAACACTAAAATATTTTTCAAAAATATCGATAGAAACAATGTGTACATAATTTAGATGGTTCAATTTTGGACATTTTAATATGGTGGTCAAATTGGCCAAAATTTAAAAATGGCCAAAATGTCCCAATTTATGGTATTAATACTTTCACTTCACCCTGTAGCACTATTGCTCTAAAATCAATCAATTGATAACAATAACTTATAAATACAAAGGTATGCCCAAAAATTTGAACCATAAAATTGTTAACCAGTATCAAGCAACATTTGTACAACTTTAAAATTATTTGAAATAACGAGAAATGTCCAAATAAATGGAGTACCTGCCGTTCAATATACAAACAGAATGATCCAAGAGTTATTCCCATTTACACAATAAAGCATAGTACTGTTATTATGAGCAAAATCACAGTGTTTGTTTGAATGGCGTTTTATGCCACACTCGACAATTTCCCAGTTATATGGTTGGTGGAAGAGATTTACCTAGGAAGTGACCAACGGCCTTCCACAAGTAAATAAGAAAACTTTCTCACAAAAACAGCTTACCGTAGTTTCTAGTAGGGGCGACAGATTTCATGGCTTAAAATCACCCACAGAGAACCACCCACACCAATATAAATCCCTCCTCCCCCCACACGCCAACATAAATCCTCAAACACACACACACACACACACACACACACACACACACACACACCAATTTAACTGGACAAATGCAGTTTGGAAAGTATGTATCTCATTGTCAGTCACTGGAAAATATTCAACGATTTGAATTGAATACGAACATACGATTTAAGAAGAAGGTGTTTTAGGATTGTCTGTTTGTCCCGAATGTCGTCCAGAATATAAAATACACGTATCAGTGTGCTGCATAACAAAGCTTTTTGTTTACTCCTATATCAATATCAGTGGATACAAAGTGAAAGTCGCATGAGACTCAAAACCGAAGTCCTGTGTCACAGTAGGCGTGGCATGTAAATAAATCCTCACTGCATTGCACAGGTCAAAATTCGTGACACTTAAACTAAAGCTGGAGACATCTCAATATAAGTGAAAAAATCTCGATCTAATGTAAAAGAGTAGACCGGCAACAAACAAACATAGACAGCCAGCTACACAGCTCAGATACTGCATGTGCTGGAACTATATAAGTGTTAATTACAATAAGACTTGACTTACATCTGAAACTCTGTAGATAAGATGGGCACCATCACTGCATCAACCTTAATGATGGTCAGCAGAAACTTATGAAATCAAATCTCTCCCTCTTGACTCTCTCTCTCTCTCTCTCTCTCTCTCTCATATTTGTTTTACAACAATAAATATATCTACATGTATCACATTACACACCCTGTAGTGACCTAAGGCCATTTTCTGATTTTGCCCAACACATTCAGGAAATGAAAATATATGTGGTATCCATGAAATATTCAATATGAACAAAATTTCTTTGAGGTAATAAAATCAAATATTGAAAATTTGTGTCATACCTTAAGAAATTGTAATACAAAACAAACAATATTAGAAAGTAAACAGTTTTGTTTACACAGTTAAATAATCCTGTCAAATTCCAGTACAACATTTGTGTAGTCTGTTATTCTTCACAAATGTCAATTAACAATTCAACCAGACTGATTCTTTAAGTCAGATCTGTGTTCATGAGAAATGCCATTCTACTGACCACTGGTATCCTGTAGTGAGGAACTGTCTTCTGAAAACAGGTAAAAATGGAGGTAAACTGTACATATATAGGTTATGTAGATATATACATTATTATATACATAAAAAAACATACATGCAAAAAACACAAACAAATACATGTATACACTTACACTAACACACACACACACCAACACACACACATATATATATACACAAAAAACTCATAAACACAAATACATTTACACAAAAACACACACACATACATACTTACACAAATGCATGTGCACTTACAAACACACATAAACCAATTTAAACTTATAAAACATATATGCAATTACACAAATGCACATAAACACAAATAAACACACATGAACACATATATACACTTTACACAAAACACACTCGTACACATATATACACTTACACAAACACACTCATACACATATACACACTTATACATTCATAAACATATACACACTGACACAAACACACTTATAAAGATATATACATTTACACAAACACACTCATACACATATACACACTTACACAAACACACTCATACACATATACACACTTACACAAACACACTCATACACATATACACACTTACACAAACACACTCATACACATATACACACTTACACAAACACACTCATACACATATACACACTTACACAAACACACTCATAAACATACATACATTTAGACAAACATATTCATACACATATACACACTTACACAAACATACTCACAAACATATACACACTTACACAAACACTCATAAACATATACACATTTACACAAATATACTCATACACATATACACACTTACACAAACACACTCACAAACATATATACACTTACACAAACAAACTTTTAAACATATACACGCTTACACAAACACACTCACAAACATATATACACTTACACAAACAAACTCATAAACATATACATTTACACAAACACACTCACAAACATATACACACTTACACAAACACACTCACAAACATACATACATTTACACAAACACTCTTATAAACATATAAACACATACACACTCACATTGAAAACATTCCAATATAAATTAATCACACATACTACACTACACTGTAAGTTTATAAATTACTATTACAGTAAAACCTGCTTTAGCGACCACCTGTTTATAAGGACCACCTGTTTATAAGGACCACCTTGTCACAACGACCATTTTTTTGCTTTCACCAAAAAGTACCATTTATGTACAAATCAACCTCTATATAAAGACCACCTCCCTATAAAGACTGGTTTTTTATGACCCTAAGGGGGTCTTTATACACAGGTTTCACTGTATTTAACGTTTCACTGGAATACTGACCTACGATGTTGAGTTTACATAATGGACAAGTTCGGTTTTTCACAAGCCATGGGTCCACACACTTTGTATGAAATTCGTGAAGACACGGAAGAACTCGTAATTTCTACAAAGAAAACATTTACAGTTAAACAAGCAACTCGGGGATTTTTCTACCTCCGAAATTCTGGGTTTTTGGTCAAAAAATAAATTGGGAACATTTAAACAACAATTTAAGTAAAACGGATAAACTTAAAATTTGGTTGAAAATTCTTTGTCCTTTATTTCAAAATTCTAAATGAGAAATTTTGCATATTTTGGGAAAAACACAAGCCATTTTGCATTGGGAAGGGTCCTGTAACCAGACCCAAGTATAGCCTAGGAAAATCCTTGAGGTTTCGTATTGGTTTGATGATCAATGTGTAAGCTTCTTCAGCTCATTGTTTCGCTTGCTCTAAAGTGAGACAACGTGGACAACTGAAGGATAACTCTTGTTTCAGTAAATCCAGTAGATTCATTTTTATATTGTTTTGAAATCAAATACAGGTGAATCTTGATACCTCCAAGTCCACAGGACCACCAAAAAACTTTTCAAGAGTTTTCGAGAGTTCCGGAAATCGACAAACCGACTGATGTCGGTTCTTATACTATACAAAATAAGGGATGTTTGTTTTCGTAATTCTCCGTACCTAGTTCTCATGAAAATGTGTAAATATATTATCTTTAATATACATCAGAGCCAATTAATATAAATGGTTGCTGACATATCTATGAGGTGCCTAATGTTGTAATTACCTACAATACTGCTTGATGTAAAAGTTGAATTACGACTTGTCCATTAGATTCACACATGTAATAAAATCATAATTTGTGACTTGTGTTTAATATAAAGTTCTTCTGTTTTGATTAATCTTAATTAATTAACAATCCTGTCAATTACTACTCGATTTGGTCAGAACGCACTTGGCACCTGGTTATCTTTTGTTTAATCTGCCAGGTAAGGGTCCCAGTGTTGTTGGGATGATGCATTGGCTGTTTATATATTTACCGATAATTACTCAAACTTCGAGGTTTCCAGGGTGAAATATAAAGGAATATACAAATCAGGACTTCGAGGTTTCAAGAACTTCGAGGTTTCTACATTCGAGAGATCATGAGTTAATTTACTTAATTTATAAAGGAAAAAAATCGACCCTGTATGAAACATCAAGGTTTCAAGAATTTCAAGGTTTCGATGTTCGATCCATCGAGAGTCAACTGTATATCATCCATTTTTTTGTTTCTGGTTTTTACATCCCGTCAAGAATTTCTTCACTTATATGGAGATATCACCAGCTTTATGTGAAGTGACACAAATTTTGACTTGTGCTATGGACAGATGCCAAGGCAGTGAGGACAGGAACATAAACTGTACTGGTGAACTCTTCATACCTCAAAAGGGACATTCCTCTCTATATAACAATCCTCATGGAAAATTCACCAGCTTTACATGAAGTGCCTCAACTTTGACCTATGCTATGGACCGACCCCCCCAATGTAGGAAGGGTTCCTTTGACCTATGCTATGGGCTGACCCCGGTGTAGGGAGAGTCCCTTTGACCTATGGCTATGGACTGACACCAGTGTAGGGAGAGTTCCTTTGACCTATGCTATGGGCTGACCCCGGTGTAGGGAGAGTTCCTTTGACTTATGCTATGGACTGACACCAGTGTAGGGAGAGTTCCTTTGACTTATGCTATGGGCTGACCCCACTGTAGGGAGGGTTCCTTTGACCTATGCTATGGACTGACACCAGTGTAGGTTCCTTTGACTTATGCTATGTACTAACAACAGGGTAGGGAGAGTTTCTTAGTCTGCCTGGGACATTCTGCTTGCAAGGCAAACACTGTACTCCTAGATCATTGCTATCATTTGTTTTATTTATGCATTTTTAGTTGTTTTCGTAAGTGACGAGGGTCATATATGGGAAAATTTGACAAAATTAATTGTTCACCTTATTTGACTTTTTGAATGGTGTTTTACATCACAATCAACAACTTTTTAGTTATACTGTGTCCATCAGTTTTTAATGGTGGAGGAGGAATCTCGGTTACAATGTACCCAAGAAGAGACCACCGGCCCTCTGCACGTACACTGGCAAACTTTCTCACAAGAAAGGGGAACAAACTTTTGCTGACCAGAAGTAAGAGACTTCATGGTTCAAAGTGCAATGCTCTTCCACTCAGCCACAGAGGGTCCGTTAATCTTGTACATACCTGCTTAGGGAAGAACTTTTCAAGGCACACTGCACAAATGTCATACCGGCTGTCGTGTTTGTATTTCCTTGTTTTCATCACAGATAATGCTTGGTGAGCTAGATGCCTCAGAGAAACCTGTGAAACAAACAAAACACATCTCTCAGGTTCCGGTGTAAAGTTTCCAAATAAAAACTGATGTACTGACATGCTGGAATTTGTTTCGGTTTTATTGTTGATTTTACATCCCGTGAAGCGTTTTTCACTTGTATGGACATGTCATCAGCTTTAGATGAAGTTCTACAAATTCTGATCTGTGCTATGGACTGACACCAATGCAATGAGGGTTCTTTTATGGCGGCCACACCTGCCATCACATGGGACTGCTGTTTAAAGTCTTGTCTGAATAATCTGTGACTTTCACGTCAGATGCAAGGGAATCGAGCTATGACCTCATTGAATCCTTTCACTGCAATGATCTTATGCAGTGTTATGATACAAATAGAAGCACTGTGATTTTGTGTGTATATATATATATATATATATATATATATATAAATAAATATGCGATCATTTATTTTTGCGAGCGAGATATATATATATATCTACACATACACAGTATGTATACTGTTAATCGGATGTTATCTGCAAGACTTTTATTCACACATAATTTAGCGAGAGCTCTCGCTCGCAAAAATAAATGATTGCATAATGAAGTATGATAAAAGTATGATGAAATGGGCATTTAAAATTGCGAAAAAATACCATCTCACGTATAAAGTTAGAACTTGTGTATTGCGAAAATAAAATTTACAGACTTAGAGTATATCATTGCTTCAAAGGTAAGATAACATCAAAAAGTCCATGGAACTGTTTTTTACGGTCTTTGATCAATCACCAGTAGAATGAAAATATACATAGGCGTCGGAAGCAAATTGAAAGTGGGGGGGGGGGGGGGCTAAACCAACTTAAAAAATACACACACGCTAGAAACGTCTGGGGGCTAAGCCCAAATTTTCAACACCTATGTCGATCTTTGCAAATAAAGTGGGGGGAGGCTGAGCCCCCCCGGTTCCGACGCCTATGATATATACACACATTTGGACTGGTCCAAGTCTTCGATTTACAGAAGAGTCAATTGTTTTTCAGGGGTTGATGAGTTAGACACATTTTTATCATAATATGCAAATTTAATTTTCATTCTTAAATTTGGGTAGTTGGGTGATTTATCACCCAGCAATAAAAACAACCCACAGGCCAAAATTTCAGTGGCAAGGTATTTTCTTAGAACCAGATATATATTTTTTAATAAGCGTAAGATAACAAATTTGTTGTACAATTAGTTTTTACCTCTATCTCATTCTCCGTTTCACCAAAATCATCCCCAACCAGCCTTGCTTTGATTGCCAACAACATCAACAACAGAAAAACTCCGGAATAAAAGAAATTCCAGAAACTCGTTGGATCGGCCTGAAATCAAGAATGTCAACAATTTTAAATTATCAACACACAAACAGCAACAGTCGAACTTCAATGAGTCGACTTTCTCGATATTTCAATCTATTGACAAAATTCAGAATAATTTTATTATTAAATAGTTTATAATTTGAACATTTATATGTCTAATTTCCTGATATTTCAAATAAATTTTTGGACCAATTCCTATAAAAACAATTAAAAATTATAACATATAATTCAAAGTAAAAATTTGCATGTTTACCAAATCACCCCATAATAATTCTTGTCCTTCTCAAAAAACATTCAATGTTTTACCAGTAATTTCATGAAAATTAAGTTAAATTTAGCGTTATATATATAAATATAATAACTGCATATTTCTTAAATGGTTTGAAGCAGTCATATACACCTTATAGAACCCATGGATCTAAACATGTATGGTTGTCAGTTGCCATCCATGAGTCCCAGTGTTTCAAACTTTTCTAGTTAGTTCCTCATCGAAGTTCTACTGTAATTGTTGAAGGCCATAGAGGGTGGCTGACATGTGCAATGGTTAGATGTGAGGGGGTGACCCCCCCCCCTGTTGGATAAAGGAGTATGTGACACTACCAAAATATATGAAGTGTGAACCCTATTTGGTATCTGAGAGACAAGATTCTGAATAGAAACTCAATATATATATATATATATATATATATATATATATATATAATATTGACCGCTACTTAGATGAAAGCTACAAAATGAAACCAAATCGGAAAATATATATTATGTATTTAAAGTGTGTAAAGGTTAATCCATATAGCCTGTAAGGTCTAGTGAACCCAGGTTTGACCTGCACATGTTTAAAGTTCAGGTGACACAGCATATTGACATGTACCCTGCACTGGCGAGAGTTGAGTGTCCCTTCTTGTCACCACCGTAAATTGAAATATTTTGGCCATTGTTTAATTTTGGCCAACTTGCTCACCCTATTAAATTGGCCAAAATTAAACCATCCAAAATATGTACACAATGTTTCTACCGATACTTTTCAAAAATGATTTAGTGTTTTAAAGATTAAAAACATGGGCTTTTAAAATAACACTGCATGCACATTAATCTTAATTAAAAACCATGTGACACATCAGATCTAATTATTCTACCGACACTTTTTAATATTTTGATATTTCAAACACTTGAAATGTTCAACATGACAAGACCGAGAGTTCATGGTAGGCCAAATTTAAATATGATAAAAACATAAACAGCCAAAATTTAACAGGCCAAAAAATAACCCTTCATTTTATGACCAAGTTGGCCAAATTTTAGCCACGCCAAAATATCACAGCATTGTCATAAAACCATTGTCCAGAATCGCTATGCCCTTTTCTACCCATGATTTCATGCACCCGAAATCCTTCATCGCTAATGAATACTTTAAAGGGGATGTATCCAATTTATCCAATCAGAGAAGTTGTATTCAGCAACGAAAGTTATCGCATAGTCCATTTGAAAGTTGTTCAAAAGCCTCAATCTGAGATAAGAATTGTAAACTTACCTTTCCTTCTCTCTGTTCACTGTTACCAAGACAAACAACACCGTCCCATTCGTGGTAACTATGTCCGTTAGTCGGCCTTCCGCAGGTGGCCCAAAGTGTAAGAGTTGGTAGCTAAAGAAAATTCAAATTACAGGCTTTTTAACAACGCTATCAACCCTAAATATCTAAACAGAATACTCTTTTCTTTATTATTT
>BROG01002125.1:0-15840 GCA_030159075.1 Atrina japonica | reverse complement strand
CCGGAAAATATAGATTTAACTCGTAAATATCTAAGAATAAGTGCACCAAATCACATAAATATGTGATAATATTTAAATTAAATATTTTTAATAAAATATAAAAATAAAAAGCAGTTAAATATTTTTTGTTCTCGAAAACGTACGGCTTAAACTTTTTTTTCTAATTGTGGTGCAGCTAAACCTAGGTCTTTGTTAATGTCTGTTACTGCGAAAAATTTGTTTTAACCGATTAAAAAGCTTATTTTAACTTGGCAAAACATTATGTTATCTCTTTTTGCATGACTTATTTACGTGTCATTTGTCCCTTGACCGATTTTCTTCACTTATGTGGTTTATCTTATACATACTCAAATTTAAGATACCATGACGTCAAAGCATTTATATCTCACAGAAATAAGTTGCGAATGTACACATCTTACTTGGAATCGGACGATACACTCGTTTATTTATCAAGTGTTGTATATTCGATAAGAGCGGGCGAAAAATAAAAAAATGCATGCATAAATATATCTAAAATATAAATTACTAGTGAACATTTAAAATTGTAGCAAAGGATATGAATACTTTATTGTATTGATTTAAAATAAAATATAATTACTCATCTGCTTTCAGACGGCGAAAATTTGCTAGAAAGAAAAAAGAAAAAAAAGAAGAATGGCGAAAATCTAGAATGCTTCTAGACTTCGGTATGATGTATTCATCCCGCTTTGATATCCCCTGTATCTTCTTAAGTCTTTGAAAAAGGAAAACAAACTTGTGACAGTGGCTATGTGATTCTAATGAAGACGTTGGTGTAAAAAAGTAACAATATGGTCGTATATCTTTGATATCTTCCTTTGGACATGTTTAATTAATTCTAAACTTCAAATCGGTAGACATCTACGTAGACGTATCCAACTGCCCCCTAGCGTCGTATTTGAAACACAATTTGTATAATATAAACAACATACAGTACAGCTTAATAAAGCTATAAAAAACTATACTTACAGATGGTGTAAATATTATGGAAGGCATTGAAAACATTGCTATGACAACCATTGATACAACTCCAAACATTATTGATGACAACAGCATCGGAGATGAACAGAGATACTGTAATCTAATCGAAGTTACAGATATACCCGTTTCGGACCTGGCTGATGTGATTCGGTATAAAACAGATTCTGGAAACGCCTTCCGAGATGAATTCAAGGTGCTGTGTACAAGAATTAATCTATATCCAAATCATACTGCTTATGAATAGCGTATTAATACTTTTAATTTCTAAATAAGATAGAAACGAATGATGCGAACTTTATATATTTTGAAATGAGAAAATGATAAATACCTTAAAACATTTCAGTATATTTTTCAGTCGAATGTTAGTAATTTTGTTTATATTATTAATGGACAGAGATTAAATGATTTTACGTACAAAAAATCGTGCCGTGTACTGGTCTGATGTCTTGCGTCATGATTAAACTAACTTTTTATATTGCTAAATGGTAGTCTTATCATTTTGAACTTTCTAAAAAGATGCATTATACCCTCTAGTTCTGTGGACACGCATTTTGAAAGGTTATCTACTTGTATATTAGTTATTTGATATTTCTTTGATAGGCTCTGTCAGAAGGAGAAGGTGGCTCTAGCAATGTCGGTCGTTTGCCAGCTAATATTCCAAAAAATAGATACAAGAATATGATTCCATGTGAGTAATCAGATGATTTGTCTGATTTGACAAGTTCCCCAGCTGGATTGTTTATCTACGGACACCCACAAACAGATATTATTATGACCACTATCATATATGGCCGGAACACGTTTATTTATTATATTTTTCCACATTTTATCCACGTTATTTTTTGGAGATGGTTTGATATATTTGACGTTAATCAGCACTAGGTGAAGTTGTGCATATGACTTTTTTACAAGATGGCTGCCGTTGCCATAGAATCCAAAAGTTTCTTTTTTTTAGTCCGTACAATTTCTGGATCATAACTCGTTCAATAAATATTTACGAAACTTCATGCAAAACATCAGCCTTGATACTTTATAGTGTCTTTTATCATTGTGTAGTTTGTACATACATGTATTTACACACCGATCAATATTTTTTTTATATATTTACGATTAACATCGACATTTTTGTCAATTACTATTGATTGCAACAATATTTAGTTATCTGTTATTATTATTATTATTATTATTATTATTATTATTATTATTATTATTATTATTATTATTATTATTATAATAAATTTATAATTGCAGATGATCATTCTAGGGTCATTTTGATGGTCGCAGGGGAAAATGAAACTGATTACATAAATGCAAGTTATATAAAGGTAAATGTTCATTATGTTTATTCCGTGCTGATGTTGCATGGTTTGTAGGCTCTGACAGTTGATATTCCGCGTGTGATACGTCTTGGTAAATATCGACAACACTGATATCCGCTGAAGATGAAATCAGATAAAGTGTTAAACTATTTAAATAAAACCATTAATTACTTTCTTTAATTGAAAATTACAGGATATGGAAAACAAAAGAGTATATATCGCCTGCCAAGGTCAGTATATTCCTTTCATTTATATTTACTTTACTCTACACAATGCCACGTGATCTATAGGCTTATACAAAACAATGCAACGATGTAATATAGGTCAGATTTACATGATATTGATAGTACTGTCATGAAAGCTAATATCTTATATATAATCATTGAAATCGTATTTGGTTAATATTGAAGTCAAAATAATAATGATTATATAACTACCGCATCTCTCTCTCTCTCTCTCTCTCTCTCTCTCTCTCTCAGGGTCTCTCATCCGTGGGTCACTCACCAGTCTCTCTCTCTCTCCCTCTCTCTCTTCATCTCTGTCTATCTCTCGCTCTCGGGGGGGACGCTCTCAGAAGATCATCTCCTCTCTCTCTCTCTCTCTCTCTCTCTCTCTCTCTCTCTCTCTCTCTCATCTGTAGGCAAAATGATAGGATGGTTTCAAATCGGTGTTTTAGGTCCAAAGCAAACTACCTTACGTGAACACTGGAGAATGATTTGGCAGGAGAATATTGATACAATAGTTATGCTTACCAACCTAAAAGAGAAAGTCAAGGTATGTATTTGATCAAGTAATATCAGATTACAACAACTTTTAATGTTGATGTAAGAATAGTTTCCGAATCGTGCTGAGCTAACATATGGCAGGTACACTAACTGCTTATACGTATAACAATAGCTATGTTTCAATAACTCGTAAGAATTTAAATGAAATACAATGGTATTGATTACACTAAGGGTTGTGCAGCATCATCAATTTTAAAATACAGCTGATGAAATATCTTGTCTCGCCGGAAACATATATAATTATGAGGTCAGAATTACCCTAAAATATGCCAGCAAAAATCAAGAACACGGCGAAGTAAATTTATAAATTTTATTAATAATAACAAAGCAAAATCTTAATCTTAATGACAGTTTACAATAATAAAAATCACAACTTACAGTTCAGTTCTAGTTCAGAGATCCACTCGAATACACAATAAAGTTCAATGCGAATGTTATATTAAATGATCTACTCGAATATACAATAAATTCCAATTTCTATGCAATCGTCATTAAAATCATTTTATTATTATTATTATTATTAGTAGTAATATTATTATTATTATTATTATTATTATTATTATTATTATTATTATTATTATTATTATTATTATTATTATTATTATTAATTTAGGTGCTAAAGACGATGATTATATTTGTTTGTTTGTTTCTTTATTGTTGTTTAACGTCCCGCTGAAGAACATTCCACTCATATGGAGACGTCACCAAATGTCAGTGAAGGGCTTCAAATTTTAACCTATCATCAGCACTTAGGGCCATTGAGTAGTGAGGGTTCTTTAACGTGCCGTTACCTATTGTAGTACGGGACCTCGAGTTTTACTGCCTCATCCGAAACACAGGAAACCAACCTGCCACCGGCGAGACTCGAACTCACAATCCAGAGTCGAGCGCGCTACCGACTGAGCCAGGCCGGCTCTGATTATTAGAAAAAAAAAGATAGTAAGAGATACGATTTTTTATAAGTTGTCTTTTTTCAGGTCAAATGTTACCAGTACTGCTGCCTGACACTCGACTTCTGTTAACTAGTGGAGATATAACTATAGAAAATAAAGGAGAGACTAAATATCCGTTCTACATCGTTAGACAACTTAACGTATCAAATACAAAGGTATGTTGCATGAATGAATTGAATATTAAATAATTCATGGGTCCCCAATAGGCAATCCATCAGTTTTTTAATATTTTAGCGCCTACACCTAATCACGTATCTTCATTTATTTCTATTTGAACGTATGGTTTCATTGTATGTTTCACATCCCGCCAAAACCTTTTTCACAGGTATAAAAATGCGTTTAGTTAGGTGCTGCAGATTCTTATCAATGTCAATACAGTGCGATGACTTTCATTCGTAAGATTCGTGACTTTAACTTAGTTTGCTTAGCACTTAGAGAAGGAGTATAGCTGCCGGTTTGTGTTAGAGTGACCTGCATTGGGCTGCAATCGATCTTGTAAAATTAACAAGATAGTTATTTCTTTCTATCGTTAAATGAGGTTTTACACCACAATAGAAAAGTTTCAGCTATGTTGTGGTGGCCAAATATTACAAAATCATTTTTCGACTTTAATTTTACATTCCAAAAATAACGAGAACTTCAGGTTGAAATTAGAAATGGACTATTGAAGTTACTTTCAGCATTAAATACTGTGAACAACTAAAGCAAGAAGGTCGATACAATTGAAAGAATAATCTGAAAAACCCTTAATGTTTTGTTTTCTGCTTTTTTACAAGAACATTTTTATTATTAAACCATTAACTAATAGTTGATGCCTTTGTCGATAAATTTTAGATTTTATTTTTCTGATTGATTTACAGACTAATGAAGAACGCATGCTGAAGCATTTCCATTTCATAAATTGGCCGGATCATTGTACACCAGATCCACTTGAACTCATATCATTTTACCGGGAAGTGATTTCATCTAAACAAAATGAACCCATGCTTGTTCATTGCAGGTTTGAATATGAACGTTTATTTCTAAAATATCGTTAAAATCAATTCGAAGATGAAATAGACTTTGAAAGAAGTAGTATTTTCCCACGTTTTCTCAATTTTCAGTAAATCATGAATCACTTGATCGGTACCATTTAAATACATGTTACTGAACTAAAATCAATCAACGTAACCATTATTTCTAGACTTATACGTTTCCAATTTTATTGTTATCTTTATTATTCAGTGCTGGGCTCGGACGAACTGGGGTGTTCATCGCCTTGGATGCTCTTATGAAGCACTCAAAGAGGACTGAAACTGTCAAAGTATTTAACTATGTGAAGAAAATGCGAAAGGACAGAATGAACATGGTTCAGACACTTGTAAGTGTATAGTTCATGACCCCCTAATGATGTGTTGTTTGTAAACAGCTTATATTAATCTTATGTATTTATAAATTTGTTAGATTTATTTTCTCTGGTGTTAAATAGCAAAGCCAATCAGTCATTCGGAATGTAGCAGTTAAACACGAATTTCTCGAATTTACGTTCCAGGAGCAATATGTGTTTGTCCACGAAATGGTTTTAGAGGGTCTGCGATATATCGATCACGTGATAAGCAAATCAGAATTCACTCGAAAATGCAAGAATATTTTGAAAATCGGAAGTATAAAATCCGAGTTTGAGGTTTGTCAACCTTATATTAATGCATTTATTTGACCAACGTATGCCACAATTTCATTTGTAAAAATCCATTCTGATCTGAAACAAATACCCAATTTAGATACCTGTGTGTGTGTGTTTATGTGTGTGTGTGTGTGTGTGTGTGTGTGTGTTTGTGTGTGTATGTGTGTGTGTGTGACTTTGCTGTGGGTGTGTTGGACTGAATTTGTACAGTTTTCCGGTAGTGCGTTTGTTTTTAATATTAATATATATATATATATATATATATATATATATATATATATATATATATATAATATATATATATATTATATATATATAATATATATATATATATATAGAATGATGGCAAGAATGACATGATTTACAATAATCAGATCTCTATATCTATATATAATTTAAATATTGTATTTCTTCTACAGGACCTGATTGCTTTATGTCTTGTCTATGGTGTAGACCGCTTTACTGCTAGAAACTGCGGAGAGAACATGGATAAAAATGTGGACCAAGATATTCTACCATGTACGGATTACAGTGAAACTTGTACATAAAGACCGCCTTATGGTCACAACAAAATCAGTTTTTATAGGGAGGTTGTCTTTATATAGGGGTTGATTAGTACACAAATGGTACTATTGAGACAACAAAAACTGGTCTTTATGACCAGGTGATCTTTATACACAGGTGGTCGCTTAAGATGATTTTACTGTATTCGTATAAAATCGGTTCATTTTATTTGTTTGATTTCAAGTTATAATGTATTAAATATAACAGTATATAACCACGTATGTTCTGCATTACCCAGATTTTTATTTAGGACTTTGCACAAATGATAAAATCGTATAATTTAAATTTTTTACGAAATGATCTGCATGAAATCTGTATCAGCAGCATCCATAACACTCACATATTGTCATGATTTCAAAATAATTTCTAGGTTTTACGGATTTTGTTGTAAAATCAGAAAAATGACTACATAGTTTGGTTGTTTTACAAAACATAATCACTTTATATTTGCTTTGCAGTTGACTCATATGCAGTCAGATTGACACCTATAAGAAACAAGACGTCGGATTACATCAATGCAATCTACGCCCCTGTAAGTACCTAAGAATTACATTCATATATGACCTATGTATGACTTTATAACCCCGTAGACTACTAATTCTATAAATCCTTTACTTTTACTTTATTTCTTGTCAATCATATTTCTTGTCAATCATATTTCTTGTCAATCATATATCATTTAATCATCTTTAATTGCATTGATATAGATGCAGAAAGTTATCAGACAGAAGTAACAATCCTGTCTGTCATTGAGTATGTCTTATCTTACAGTCGTACACTAACAAGGAAGAGTTCATCGTGTCACAGTTTCCACTACCTCACACAGTCTACGACTTCTGGACGATGATGTATGGTCACTCCTCATCAACGTTAGTCGTCCTGAACAACATAACTACGGTACTCTATAACGTGATTTATAACCTTTGTATTGAAGATTCTACAACAACGCACAGATGTGCAAAAAGAAATTACCTCCAAAGTGTAGTCCTCATTTCTATTTATACCGGTCCCCTGTTGATTTATTGAATGTGTTTTATTTTTATCTGTGCTTTTTGCGTTCACGAATTATACATACATGACAATGCGGTGAACAATTATAGTAAGTGGATAATCCATATTGACGCCTCTGAAAAAGATTCAGTATTTATTTTATATGTTGCTTAAACTTTCATGGCGAAGTATGTTTTTTTACTTAATTTGTTGTCCTTTCATACGATTTTCCAAAAGGTTTTAAGAAAGGAAGCTTACTACATATTTTTTCATGTTTTATCTGTTCTAGTCGCTATCTATTTGGTGATGATTTGCGCCCCATAAACAAAACTGATTAATTTTACTGGCTTTAAGTCAAACATATCGTTGTAGAAGGTGATACGGCGACACGGCTACACCATTTTCGAATCTGAATGGAAATTATACGATAATGAATAACCCTTGCGTGACAAAGAATGATCTCTGTCTGTCTGTCTGTGTGTGCGTCTCTCTCTCTGTCTCTCTGTCTCTCTCTCACAGATAATGTGCATTTACATTTATTTAAATTCCTTAAAAAGATAATATGATGAACATGTCTGTATTATTGTTTTTATGTCCTTATCATTAAGACGTGTGAGTGGATGCCAGAGGCAAGGAAAGATAAGACAATTGGACCATTCCAAATACAAGCGGATGCTGAAACGCCACGTGACAAAAATATTGTAGAATGCAAACTGAGAATCAACTGTACTAAGGTATCCGTTATAAATGCCATCAAACTTAGTTGATATTGTTGAATTTACACCAATTATCAACATCAAAATTCAGTTTTTGAATATTTATTTACAGAATTCTCCAAATTTTTTTATTCTGCTGGATCTATCTTTTATCGGCAATAACATTAACATTTACTGATAAATGTATTAAAGTTTTCCGATTGTTGATGAAATGAAAAGAAGAAAATTACGAACATTCCTAAATAAATTGTCGAATCATTCACAAATTAATATAACATTTTTTGAGATTTGAAATCTTATACACTGATCGTTCAGTTTAAAGGTTTAGTACATGTGTTGTTTCATAGCAGTCATATTTCCATCACGTGATAATATATATATTTCAATATTTCCAGACACATGTTAAGACGCCTCTCTCTATAAAAGTTTTCAAGGCGAATGTATTCACAAAAAGCAACAATTTAGAGAAAGATTCAAACAACGTGTTCTTGGTACTTATGAAATATTTGTTTGCATGGAGGCGACAGAATCTACACGGTTCTATAACTGTATTAAGCAGGTACTTGTTTAGTTTACTTGTATTTTATTTAATATTTCATATTTCACTTACAATTCGTTTTTATTACACACATAAATACGATCGGAAGTGTCATATATCAGTTTCCGACTACAACACATCTGTACACGGTCCGTGAATGATATCAAACACGCGATTGGTGACCTTGGACTTGAAAATTATTCATATAAGGACGTCAGACTTCATATAATATTTTACATATTTGTTAGATATGTTTGGCAAAGTTGCGGCGCACATACTGTTTTCAATAATTTGAAATGTAGTAAAATAGATTCAGTAACACGATTTACGGTTACTGAATAAGCAGAATAAATGGTTGGTGTCTTAAAATAGAGGCTGTATTTTAACTCCGGTCAGAAACTAAACTGGTGATTGATTTTGTTTTGTATCATATTTATTCTGTTTTACGTGGACATCACATTTCGCCAGAGGAATGGTAGCTCCTTTATGATCCATGATACAATATGTAAATTTTCCAGAATTTGTCTACAACCCATTGTTGTACAAACACGACTTTATGTTCAATATTTTTTCCAGTAATGGTGCCGTAGGATGTGGTTTATTTTGCGGCTTATATGCGGCCATAGAACAAATTCAACAAGTAGAGGAAGTTGATATATTTACCATAATTCGTCAGCTCCAGAAGAGACGACCACAGCTATGTTCGACACTGGTACGTTAGTTCGTATAAATAATACGACAAAATAATTGGACAGGAGCAATCTACACCTATTTATCAATATAATACGTTGCATAGCTTCCGACATTTTTTCCTATTCTAATATTATCCTAAACAGATGGCATTTTTAAAAATTTTGTTCCTGTGTCTGGTCATTCTATAATAGATTAAGCTATAGATGTATGCCCTAAACTTGTTGTCGTAAATACCTAATAATCTCTTGGGAAGATAATCCCATTCAGCGGAAGAAGCTGCCGGTTTCCTATGGCCAACAGCGAGTCTAATTTTTAACTAGCAACTGTTAAATGCAATTATTAGATTTCAGTATAGGCTGCTGTTTTGCAGATTCGTCTGTTAATCACAGCATCCTCTGAAGATAAAGTTTTGAATAACTTATTTGGTCCGTTTTATTACAAAGATATACATTCCACTTGTAGGTTATATATTTATATAATAATTATTTTAGAGGTCGTTTAAAGTATCATATAATATATGTGTTTGTCAATATGCCAGCATAAGAGAAATGTACCTCGTGTAATTACTCAAAATAAAGTCAAAACACATGTTACATAATTTTCTTTTTTTCTCCGTCACCAATAAATTTAACAAAATTCAAATAGTTGCATAATGCTTGTTAACAAACGTGAAAATATAGTATTTGTAATGAGTACTATACTAGTATAACTATATACCCAATATCTACAAACAGGAGGTGTACGTAATGTACAAGAACCAATAAGAGCCATATTCAGGCATACAAGCATCTTATCTTCCTATATATTACATGAAGAACAGGTCAGGCCAAGTGTGGTATTCATATACAAAAAGCAATGTTGAATTTGACCAAATGCAATTGAAAAGGTGCCAGGCCAGTGTTTCTGAAAAATTTTCACAAATTCATGTACATAGGAATTTAAGAATATTTATTCATTTTTTGTTTTTGGTCATCAATTTCCGTAGTAAAAAGAGAATTACATAAAAACACACAGCTTATGTCACGTTAAGTATTTAAGGTTTTAAGGTTGTTTACTTTTTATTTTAGGAAGAATACCAAGCTTGCTACAGTGCTGTCTCCCATTTCATTCAACACGAAAATGCGTATTCCTCACGCAGTGTGTCTGATGAAGATCACGATAAAAATGTGTACATCAACACAGACTTGGGCAGATTATGGTAGAGCAAGACAGGAACAATTAGCAATTTTTGCATTTATGAACTTTAATTGACAAAAATTTCAGATGTCGTGATTTCGGCACCTACATTTTTAAATCCCCATTGATGTCGGGGAATCATTTCACTTACACTTATACGACACGTGAAATAAAACGTTAGATTCAGAATAACCAACATTTGTAAAAAAAAAACTTATTGTCAATAGGACTTCCGAACCTGAGGCGTATGTAAAAATAAATATGTGGCATTTCTTTTACATGCATTCTAGAATGCGTTAATAATACTGATGATGAAAAATATTAGATAAACAAGGAAAATAAGTCACTTAAGATGTGATTTTATATCATTTTTATGCAATCACTCGTTCATGCCTTCTTCTAGATTAAAAGTTGGAAACATTTATCACATGTCTCTAACATTTAAAATCCTTGCCACTTCAGTTACATGCTGTGGGGTATTGGATATTTTTATTCTTAAGAAAATTTATATTGTACATAGGTAGATGTTGTTTTTATCATTGTCAGTGTGCTCCAGATTTGTGATGTCATTGTTTTTCTGATGACAATCCCTTTCCTAGAATATTATGTTCATTCGTTTTTATCTTTTTTAAATAAAGTTTTATCGTTTAGTTATTTGGTTGTGGCTTTATGCGGCAGGTCGGTTTTCTGTGCTTCGGATGAGAGAGTTGAAACCGAGATTCTATTTTACAGTAGGTGTCGGTATGTTAAAAAACCCTATCTGCTCAATAGCCGTAAGTGCCGAGCAAAGAACAGAATTTGACGCCTTTAAAAAACGATTTTGTATTAGGTTGCGGCCTAATAGCTTATATTTGTATTGTTATTTTTGTCTTTGATTGTATACACGTTTATATGATTATCATTATGATTCTGCAACATTCAATGTATGAGGTTACTGTTTTAGAATTTATTTAGTAAGTCATGTTTCATTCCTTCCACTGTGATTTTGATCCGATCGATTTCTACCATTTAAAATGCTCACCACTTAACGTGCGGGGTGTGGGATATTTGAATTATTTATTGTAATTATTGTCATTGATTGTACATTTTTTTTTTGCCAGTTTATAAAGTGCATTTTAAAAACGCTTGTCAATTAAGAGCCATTCTCTGTAAGCATTCAAATTTCTGATATAGGGTCTGACAGTCCGGATTTCAATGGAACTTGATACTTTATACTTGTTTGTAAACCTTATTTGAAATTTGATGTCAGATTGATACCCCGAGCTGCCGTTGTCATGGTAACCGTATCGTCATATATGGGCTTCAGATAGATAATTCAAGCTGTGAATTTATCTTTTTTCTTGGCATGTGAAACATAAAACATACTGATATGAAGTCTTAATATTTATTTGTCAGCATGAAGATGATGTACTATTAATATGATAAGAATTTACAAATTTAACATAAAAATGCTATCACATTTTTCTCGTGATGCAAAAAAGTAGATTTTGGTATTTTTTGAAATTTCTGGAAAATGGCAATTTAGACCAAATTTCCTGATAGAATATGAAAAATCGCACTGAGATGTTCTTTATATAATGCATAAATAAACCTTACATCATTAAGTCTGGAATAAAAAAATAGAAGTGTTTTAATCGTCTTTTAAACAATAAATGCATTGCCTATGCAAATGCAAATGGAAAATGAAAATAACTCATTTTGTGATTTTCTGGAAAGTGGCAATTTACACCAAATTTATTGACAAACTGTGAAAATATGCACCGACAGATGCTCTTCATATAATGCATAAATAAACCTTATATCATAGATCTTAAAATGAAAAAAATGGAATTGTATTATTTCTCTCTTACAAAAAATAAATGCGTTGCCATGACAATATAAAATGAAAAACAAATCTCATTTTTGGGATTTTCTCGAAAAAATCAATCTACACCAAATTTAACCCTTTCAACCTTAAGTTTCTAGATAGTATGGTCTTTTCTATTGTTTAGACTGATCCATTGTGGTTTGTAGGGTTGAAAACGGTTAAAGACAAACTGTGAAAAATGCACTGACTGATGTTCTTCATATAATGCATAAATAAACCTTGTATCATAGATCTTAAAATGAAAAAAAAAAATGAACTTGTGTTATTTCTCTTTTACAAAAAGAATAAATACGTTGTCATGACAATATAAAATGAAAAATTCTCATTTTTGGGAATTTCTGGAAAATGGCAATTTACACCAACTTTAAAGACGAACTGCGAAAAAATGCGCTGACAGAATGATCTTCATATAATGCATAAATGAACCTTATATCATAACTTTTAAAATGAAAAAAAATGGAATTGTGTTATTTCTCTTTAACAAAATTAATGCATTGCCTTGACAATATTAATTTTTATTATACTAAACACATTTTTTTTTATCATCTAAACCTGAAAAGGCAGATAGAAAAGGAATAAAAACGGTAACTAAAGCTAACCTTGTCAGTGAAGTGTCAGATTATTATACATCAAGAGGTTGTAAAGAGCAGTTGCTGGATAAAATGATGAAAATATTCCGTATCAAAAGTATATCTAGACCTGTGAATATATAATGCACCCGAAGTATAGCTTACTTTGCTAAAGTTTTCTATAGCTATGACATTGTATACAATATCTGGAAAATGCATAATTATTATAGACAAAGTCCGAGTTTAATATACATGTATCAGATCTTCAAAGCCATACGATGATGTACATTTCTGGATTGAGTTGTTTGATCATTTCATGATTTTATTTCATTATCATGTTATGATGATTTAATTCATGTTGTACATTGTGGTTTGATTGGGTACAACCCCCTTCTCATTTGTAAATATTATATATAATGACGTCCCATGGGAATAGTTTCTGGAAATTTTAGTTAAAATTGATTGATTGATTCTTCAGGAGACGAAAACAATGTCGAAGAAAAAACTTAAATTGTCTATCTAAGTGTCCATGACTTTGATCTTTGTTCCCACAACCTTGAGTCTTTGACATCATGAGACTGTCTTATTGAAGCACATCTTTTTTTCTTTTTTTTTACCAACTTTGATGAAAAAATCATGCATACACATTTTGAAAGTCATGTGATAATTGGTTCATTAGAAGAGGAAATGTTTAATATATACCAGTTTTTGTCATTTTTACACCCTTTGAGGCGTCTGTTAGTCCTACCCCTTTTTACTTTGCAAACATTGATCTTTGGTTGAGTTTTTTTTTTTAAATAAAAGGGGAATAACTTCCATAAGCATCAAACCTGAAAATGTCCTCTGCGGTGACATTTTGTAGATCTTTGTGTGCTAAACAAGTTTGCTTTTTTCACTTCATGTCAACCAATTGTACTTTTCAAGATAATAACCAAAACATGAAACAGTCTAATTTAAAGTGGAAATAACTTCCATAAATGCTGACCTGATATTTTGGCCCAGTTGACTGTTTGTATATCTTTGATATCGAATAGTTTGCCTCTTTCACATTTCGAGATAATGGCCAAAAAATAAAATAAAAATCCACTAACAGGTAAACATGAATAAGTACCAAATAATGATCCAAACTTGAGTCCCCTAGAACACGACGAATTAGATGTGCAAATAGTCTCAACATGAAGAACAATTGCGTATCCCAAACGGGATAGGACCAGGTGTCAGCGTCTTCTGCTGGCATGCCACAGCCGTCGCAAACATTCCATGGAAGCCTTTCTAGTTCGTTGAAGGGGTCAAATTCGGTGAAAAGGTCACGTTCGGTGAATAGGTGAAAGGAAGTCACTGCCTGTGGCCGTGTTCCAGAATATTATCTAATATTACTGAGAGGGGACTTCATACTGTTTAACAAGATCCCCGTATCGACCACAGAATTTCTTAAGTCACGATTTCAAGCGTTCAACAAAGTAACCTTGTGAAAGTAGTATATTTGCGGGTCGTTTCGCTGACCGAATAAAACATTCATAAGAAGAGCATGCCCTGGCATAACGTAGAAGTTGTGAAATGAAAACGCCATTAGTAATAAGCAGATGTGTTGCTCTCTGTCGTCTCATTGACCTCTATCTCGACAGGATATATTTGGCCGAGGTAATTCTGAAAAATTTATGGACAGGACGTCGTCGATATACCTGTGAGTAAAATTGAACCGAGATGTTAACTGTTTGTTTCCTTTGGAAAGCAGAGACTGTATACATTCCGCTTCATATGAATACAAAAAAAAATCTAAGCAAAAAGAGGTACACAATTGGTACACATTGGAATGCCAACAATTTGTTGGAAAACTTTTCCCGCAAAAAAACACAAATATGTTGTCTTCCAAAAAACCGCAGCATCTTGATAATATCGTCCTCATGTACTTGTTATTGGAATCAGAGTGTTTCTTCATAAAATAAGGTTCCTCCTGACCTAACACCAAAATGTTTTATCTGCGATTTATATTTTTGTATACAAAGGAGTTTTGTATAATAGATGTTTGAGTTTTTCACGAGGAATTGTTGTGTAAAATGAGAAATAACTTCCATAAGCCTACAACTGACAATTTCCACCAAAATAAACATTTGGTAGATCTTTGCAAGCAGAGCATTTTTTTCAGCTTTAATAATATTCAATATCAGGATACATATATCATGTCTAAAGTACGGTTCAAACTGACACAATGGTTCTTGATTTTCTATTTACATAGGTACCTGTGACCTTGACCTCTGAGCCAGTGACCTTTGGATGTTATCACAATGGTCCTTGGATACTTCTCCTCATATATCTTGGCTCATAATAACTTTCTCGTATATCTTTGTATACAGAAAGTCAACGCGTTTTGGAGTATTAAGCCATTTGTATGAAACTGTACCCAATGTTACGAAAGTACCACCCAGTGTCCCGTTTATGAACAGATTTAATTTTTATTCCCAAACTTTGTACATGTTGACTCAACCTACATCTAGCAATAGGTCACCCTGAGGCTTTGACTCAAAACATGTTATGATGTATTTCCAATATCTTAGATATACAACCCCCACATTTTGAGCAGTTTCAGCTATATCAAGCACATATGTTCTTTGACCTTTGTACCAATCACCTTGAAGTTTTGACTTTATATTTTTCTTTCCAATGCATCTATCGATATGTTTATGATCAACCAATGAAATTGTAATACTAAAGTACCCCTAAATACTTTTTTTCATCAGAATATAACAATAGCAGTCTTCACCATTAAAACGCCTTTATTTTGTTACCATGACAACCAATGCTTCTGTAACAGCTACTGTTGAATTTGCAATGTCAAAATACTCCTATATACCAATTTTCATCAAAATCGGTAGTATCGTAATTTTAACCAACCAATGTCCTTTATTTTGTTACCATGGCAACTGATATGTTCCATACATATTTTATTGAATTTACAATACCAAAATACCTCATAAAACTATTTGTCATCCAAATTTGACAATATTAAA
>BROG01002124.1:0-15844 GCA_030159075.1 Atrina japonica | reverse complement strand
ACTAACAATGAGTACACATTTTATATTTCTATATACATGTATGTCACACACTATGTCACAGTTTCATTGTATATTTTATCATAATGTTAATAATCTCTCTTCAAGATTCGGCCACTAAACTGACAATGAAACTCTTCAATTGCCTAGTTACATGACATTAACATGCATTCTGCAAAACTCATCAATACGAGGAGTGTTCCAAAAATAATGTCATCTGGGCATTTTCTTGCAAATCACAAATTCAGCGATATTTGAACGGTGTACATCAATTTGTACCGTATCTATTACACTATATACGAAATGAGCAGAGCAGAGCAGGTAAAGATAAGAAAATGTGCTTGAACGCAGGTCCTAAGTAAAAGGTAGGTCACTACTCGGCATAAAACCTATATATATTTACAGCGAAATATGCGACATTTATTAGCAGGGTCAAATGTCTCACAGTTCTATTTGTAGCAATCTATAGATACTGCTCATTCAGGCTGTCCTTCAACATCTACATCTAAAAGCAACATCGAAATAAATCCTTAATATCCTTTAAAAAGATGCCCGATACACCGTGAGCCAATTAGCCCGGTTGACAAAGTTATCGTTAGCACGAGGTTTTTGTATTCTGTCGAAGCATCTAAAATTTAGAAAAATTAATGCAAGATGGATACCCCATTTGTTAACAATTAGACAGAAGAAAGCCTGTGCTGTAAATGCAAAAAAGTTTGAAAATGTACCCTAAATATAAAAAAATCAACAATTTACTAACTTGTGATGAGACCTGGGTTTACTATTTTGAACCAAAGCGGAAGAGTTCCAACCGAATTTGAGCCACCGAAAATATGAGACGCCCAAGCATTGCCAAATGATAACGGACGGTGAACAAAGTTTTGTGTGTAATTTTCTTGATAACAAATTCCGGTGCCAAAAGACAGAACGGTCACAGGAAAGTGCTGTAAAAAAAGCGTTCTTCTAAAAAAATTAAAGTACTACAAAATTCGCCCCCGATTCCGGTAGCTCCGACATTTGCGTGATAATGCACCGCTCACAGGGCACGCATTGTAACCGATTGTTTTTAGTCAGAGAAAGTTACGATCCTCCCACATTCTCTGTATTCACCAGAATTGGCCCCTGCGACTATTTTCTGTTTCCCAAACTCAAATATCATATCTATCTATGAAGGCTACAATCTTGATCTGCTGTTTATCAGTATCTAAATAGTGTTCCAGCTGAAGAGTAGGAACTGTGCTTCCAAAAGTGGATTGACCGCTAAAAAGGTGTATTCAGGAAGATGAAGAGTAATATGAAGGGCAGAGTAAGTTAAGATGATCAAAACAATTGTAGTATAGAAGAAGCCATGCAAGTGATAATATTTTTGGGGACACCCCTCGTACTTTAAAAGAAAACAATGAAAATTCTTTACAAATCAAATATAGCAACACCAAAAAAAAAAAAAAAAAAAAAAAAAAAAAAAAAAAAACAACAACTAATGTTCGAACGGGAAAATGTAATGAAATTGAATAGGAAATGAATAGAAAATGAATGTAATAGTTGTTTGAAAGAGTGTGGCCTTATTTACAGAAAGATAAAATGTTAACTCATTTGTAATGTTGCCTTATCTATCAAGATTTTGTTTTGGTATTTCATTTTCAGCTGACTGTAATTATTGTTAAACCTTGAACAAAACCAAAATCAATTTGAGACAATGGAAGCAGAGAAATATGTTCTATATGTTGCAATTGACTTTGGAACGGCCTATTCCGGATATGCATTTTCAACAAGGAATAAACTGGAAAAATCTCCACCCGAAATATGGTCACCGTCTTGGTACGACACAACAGGACAAATGGCCTCTTTGAAAACTTCAACTTGCATTTTATTTCGACCAGACGGAACATTCCATTCCTTTGGTTACAAAGCAGAAGGTAAATACGTAGATTTAGCAGAAGACGACGAACATGAAGACTGGTTCTTCTTTAAAAGGTTCAAGATGGCCCTGTATAACAAAATGGTAAGCTCTGTCTCTCCCTCTCTCTCTCTCTCTCTCTCTCTCTCTCTCTCTCTCTCTCTCTCTCTCTCTCTCTCTCTCTCTCTCTCTCTCTCTCTCTCTCTCTCTCTCTCATCGTTAAGTAGTTACTTAATTGGTCATAATGTGTGTGTGTGTCATTCCATGATTTTATTCACAGAAACGATGATTTTACGTAAAGATAATTTTGTTGGATCAGTGAAACATTTCAAGTTGTTTTGGTAATATCTATATTTTCGGTGAAATACTTCCCACAAATGATTTTGCAAAGACCCAATGGACAATATATTTTTAGTGTTTATTCAAGTGAAGACAAAAATTCCGTAACTGTTATCAAGTATTGGCAATTAATTATTTCATATGTGAAGAAAGATATTTGGCCTTGTATGATACCACTTTCTCTTTGGAAAATACACATACATATTAAATTAGAGCTCAAATGAGGAAGTCTGATTGACAGAAACTATAAAACTATATCGTTTTGAGCTTTATAACTTTAGTATTATATTTATAATATTTTTAACCACTAGGTCGTTGCCACTGCTGGTGGACCCTGGTATTTCGGTACCAGCTGATAATCTTATGCTAAAGTAATATTTGGCACTGATTAACACCATTTAAATTCCAAATTTTTCTAAAGATAGGATAATCATCATTTTACAGTGGTTACTCTTAGACGGGTTTTGACTATGTTTTTAGATCTATTATTTGGTCTTGTATGATACCACTTTCTCTTTGGAAAATACACATAAATATTAAATTGAAGCTCAATTGATGAAGTCTGATTGGCCGAAACGATATCGTTTTGAGGATTATATCGTTGGTATTATGTATATAATATCTAACACAACAAGGTCGTTGCTACTGCTGGAGGACGGGTTGAGTCCCCGAGGGTGTACATAAACCTAGTACCTGGTATTTCGGTACCAGCTGATAATCTTATACTAAAGTAATATTTGGCACTGATTAACACCATTTAAATTCCAAATTTTTCTAAAGCTAGGATAATCATCATTTTACAGTGGTTACTCTTAGACGGATTTTGACTATGTTTTTTGATCTATTATTTGGCCTTCATTCAACATACGTATATTTTTTCAACTTTGTATAACTGTACAGGTCTGTTTTAGGTCACCTGCTCGTCATCCTTTTCCTTGTTAGACTTTTTGTTTTAGTCTATTGTGGGCAAAGTACTGCAGCTACAGCCATGAAACTTCACATACAAATCGTCTAGGATCATTACTCAACAACGCATGGGGTGCCTAATTTTGACCCAAGCATAACAAGCATAAAACATGTATATAGGATACTGCCGTAGCTATCAACTACTTATACACAGTACATGTATATAGCTACAGGTATAGGATACTGCCGTAGCTACCAACTACTTTTACACAGTACATGTATATAGCTACAGGTATAGGATACTGCCGTAGCTACCAACTACTTTTACACAGTACATGTATATAGCTACAGGTATATAGGATACTGCCGTAGTTACCAACTACTTATACACAGTACATGTATATAGCTACATGTATATAGGATACTGCCGTAGCTACCAACTACTTTTACACAGTACATGTATATAGGATACTGCCGTAGCTACCAACTACTTTTACACAGTACATGTATATAGCTACATGTATATAGCTACACATGTATATAGGATACTGCCGTAGCTACCAACTACTTTTACACAGTACATGTATATAGCTACATGTATATAGGATACTGCCGTAGCTACTTTTACAACTACTTTTACACAGTACATGTATATAGCTACAGGTATAGGATACTGCCGTAGCTACCAACTACTTTTACACAGTACATGTATATAGGATACTGCCGTAGCTACCAACTACTTTTACACAGTACATGTATATAGGATACTGCCGTAGCTACCAACTACTTTTACACAGTACATGTATATAACTACAGGTATAGGATACTGCCGTAGCTACCAACTACTTTTACACAGTTCAGGTATATATATACCTACATGTATACGAGACTGCCGTAAAAGTGTATGTTAATTGAATAATTTTTGCATTTCTCTGGTATATACATAAATTTATTTCACGTTATTCCTTGACAGTCGATATCATTTTATTTTATGTATAATGTATTTGCTAATTCACCATATTGTCCTAGTACAAGTTTTGACGTTATGCCCCAGCCCGGACGAAGCGGATAATTAATTATGTAAAACCATTTACGATGTTTTTCTATTAAGATTGTTCATATCCTGTTTTATGTACGTTTTGTGTCCTGAAAACTGAATATCACTTTTCATGTTGCAGACTGTAGATAGAAACACGGAGTTAAAATCGGAAAACGGCAAAACCATGTCAATTATGAAAGTATTTTCGTCATCTATAAAATACTTGAAAGATGAAGTACTGAAAATGTCTGCCCAGCAAGGGAATATCTTTCAGGAGTCAGATACACGGTGGGTGATTACAGTGCCAGCAATATGGACTGACTCAGCAAAAGCATTCATGCGTCAAAGCGCAATGGAGGTAAGTGTTGTCAGGTTATCATTACTTCCAATAGATATTATTCGAATTGTTCCCTTCCGTCACAGTTTGTCATAATTTATAGTTTACAGTTTCGAAAGAAAATGCCCGCAACATCACTTTCGGATTATTGCATACTGTAGAATCATAAAATTTCGCTGTGGCTTTAATTTCGATTATTGTGGGGTTTTTTTTTCATTTATCAATGAAGATAAAATCATGACGGTATTTGTGTATCATACACAGTAATAATAATTTCCTCTTAAAAAGATTTCATCATTTATTTTTACAATAAAATTTTGTATTATGACTATTAAATTTGTATTCTAAAAATAAATCATAAAATTATGTTAGGAGGGCAGTAATAAACGTCCCACATGTTTGTAGTTTGTACTTTACTGTGTTTCCTGTTGTTCTAAATGTCCCTGATTTCTTATTAAACGGAAAATTGAGCAATTAAACTCAGGTAAATATATGATTATGTCTCAGTTTCATGAGTTTCTTTTCAACAAAATTGAATGTAAACGAATTTGTTTTATTCTTAAGACAACGAAAATTTATGTAAAGCAAAATTTCTTATTGTAATATATGTCAGATTATATTACACATGCATGTAATGATAATATAAATGAACAGGAATATGTATAAAATGCACTGGAAGGTACCAGATTTGAAAAGCCGCCGACATGAAAGTGATGACACTTGTCATTTATACAAACCTTTTCCCTCGCTGATTAGCAGAAACAAGATATAATATAAAAAGGTTCAGATACCAAAGTATAAATCAATAGAATGTCCAGGACATAGATACAAGTCCGGTAAAAATGGACAAACTAGGACCTCTGGAAAACAAGAGGTGGGATCTGGTGCCATGGAGGAGTAAGTATCCCCTGTCGACCGATCACACACGCCGTGAGTCCACAATCAAGTCAAATAAAACACGTGAGGAGTGTATCCTCGTCACAATTGGTACAGACGTCTCAACAACCGCCAACGAAAAGGCAACTCAACATTTCACTTAGTGAAACAGAGTAGTCGCAAACAAGACTATTATACCGACCATCAAATTTGCGGAACGTTGACATTAAACGCGGTTTTCGATATCCGTGTGTCAATAATTTGTCAGTAAGTAGTTTACCTCTGTATATGAAATCTTCATATGTTGGACGCGCCCTGGCATATTGGATCATTTGTGAAATATAAACTCCATATGCTGGTGACTGAGGGATATTGCTACTTAAATGTGGAAAATTTACCATGGGAAAGCCGAAATCGTCGCGTTTGTCGTATAGCTTAGTTGCTAATTTCCCGTCTGTGTTTATATTAAGTAAAATGTCTAAGTATGAAGTGTGTGTGCTTGATTCTGTTGTATCTCTAATTTCTAGTTCACTGGGATATATCGCATTGACATATGTATGAAAATTGTCATTATTAATTGACATAACGTCGTCTATACATCTAAATGTCAAATTAAAGGACTTCGATAACTTTTTCTTCTTTTGATTCAGCAGTTTCTGAATGAAGTCTGCTTCGTGTGAATAAAGGAACAGGTCGGCCAATAAAGGAGCACAATTGGTTCCCATAGGAATGCCGACAGTTATTGAAAGACCACGTCTCCGAACATTACAAATATATTGTCTATTAGAAATTCCAGCATGTTTTTTATATCAACTTCAGTATATTTATGTGTAGAATCAGAGTGGTGTTTGACGAAATAAGTATCCTGATAACCAATCACTAGATATCTAAATTTTCGGGTACCACAAGTAGTGAAAAAACAGTTGTTTATGATGCTGAAAAGTCTTTCTTTTAATTTTTTATGAGGAATAGTAGTGTAAAGAGTAGAGAAATTATAAGTTTTGATGCTGTGAATTCGAGAAAAATTGTGTGCCTTCAAATTTTCTTAAAGCTGTTTAGAATTTTTATGTATCCACATCTTACACCGCTTCTGGAATACGCAACTGTACAGTAATGTTGAAGTTTCTCCTTAACGGCTGTCAATATCTTGGTAAGGAGTAAAAATAAAGGTTTGGTAGAACATTTGCTGGATCCTGTTATGTATCCTTGCTGATATAGGGTTTTATTAAGTTTAGGTATCCAATATAAATGTGGTAGCTCGAAATCGGTATCCATTGTAGGTATATCAAATGAGCGTAACACGGACACGTGATTTTGAAGGATCTCGTCCTTTGAAAGTGAGCTACGTGTGTATGTTCGATTTCCAGAATTCATATTAATCCCAAGTTCTTCTAATAAACAATTATAGTAATGTGTCTTACAAATAAAAACTATATTATTTGAGGCTTTGTCTGCTGGTACCAGTACATATTGGTCATGTTATCTATCCAGTTCAGTTACTACTTCTGGATCATTAAATACAGAGTGATAACGTGTTTTCATAGTTACCTTTAAGTTTTCGAATACGAGATTTTATCAACCTTCGTATGGCTTTCAGCCATTCAGACAAAGTGTCTGGTTCCACGTCTTCATATTTGGCCCATCGTCTGGCAAAATCTTTGATAGAATCCATAACTAAACTGAAATTCTGACGCCAATTAAAGGAACGGGCTTCCCGGCCCCTTAAAATAAGATTTTTGAGGCTTTCATTTTCAACAATAGAAACTTCGCCGGTAATGACATGCCCGATAGGATTGTATTTGAAAGGAGATGAAGCACATGAACATGTGACAGTGTTGTGTAGAAGATGGTTAATGTCTAGGCACTGGAAAACCTGTTTGTAATTGAATAGCTTGGATGCGATGCTAGGTGTATAGCTATATGAAATGCAAGGCGTGGTCTTCAGTTTAAAATATGGTGGAATACAGGACTGAACTTTTTTGTGATTTAGAACATTGCCAATGTTTAAAGCGTCTATGCCTTTATTTGTAAATTTAAGTTTAAGGAAAAGACGTTTCTGTTCAGAACAGTCATCGTTTGTAACGCGTGCAGGCTTAAACAGTCTGTGATAAGCGATGTCCATTATAATGGAGTTCAGTATGTATTCTGGGGTTGAAGAATCCGTGTTTGCTGCGAATGTGATTTAGACCCAATTTTCTGTTAACGTAAGGTAAAAGAGATGAAAAAGTGACATCATGTATATGTATGTAGGGTCGCTTGTATGAAAGATGTCTGTGACTTCGTTTACGTCTTACCCTAGAATTAAAAAGTTCCATATCATTGAATGTCGTCAATTGAAATATTACAAAATCTGAAGTGACCTTGTCTGTTTTTCTGTTGAAGTTACGTGATCTAAATCATACTATTCCGTCAAAACGAAACGTAATGGAACGACTAGGTGCATGACGCAAAGATCTCTGAAATCAATTATTAAAAGCATTAACGTGGAACTCGGTTTTCGAAAAAAGAACCCCAAAGTTATCTTTCTTGCGTGTATTGACATTTGGGAACTATCCAGAATGATGCTAAAATACACCAGGGTAATTATGAAACAATATTTGCTGATATTGTTTACCGCCAAACTCACTTTTTTCAGTAATACTGTGGTTGACTTTTTTATCGGTGGAAAATAAAAACAATGCACATAATTCCTGTATCTATGTTTAATCTTGTGAACTTCACCATCATACCTCATGTTTTGCACTGGATTTGCCTAAGGACTCGCGACAGGTGAGGCAGGTTACCATTAATCCTTCCTTATCCATAAATTAGAACATCTTGGTGTTTTTATGAGATCCGTTTATATAGTTTTTTTAAATTTCTTACCGTATTTGTTTTCTGGTCTTTCTTTTAGTTACCCACTCAAATCCATTTTCTTCAATTCAGCTCAATCAACGATCGAAATTTAAACATGTACTTACTGTGGAGATATTTTCAAATTCATCCAAGCATATAATTTTAAATGTCAACACTTAAAATATGTTTTTTTAATAACTTCGGTTTGTATGTATGTGTGTTACAGAGAGAGAGAGAGAGAGAGAGAGAGAGAGAGAGAGAGAGAGAGAGAGAGAGAGAGAGAGAGAGAAAGAGAGAGAGAGAGAGAGAGAGAGAGAGAGAGGAGAGAGAGAGAGAGAGAGAGAGAGAAAGAGAGAGTGTGTGTGGGTGTGTTACAGAGAGAGAGAGAGAGAGAGAGAGAGAGAATGTGTGTGTGTTACAGACAGAGAGAGAGAGAGAGAGATGGAGAGAGAGAATGTGTGAGGGTGTGGGTGTGTTTAATTGTATATATGTGCGATGGTGATGGTGCTGTATATATATGTTTCTGTGTGATGATGAGTGTTGTATATAAATGTTTCTGTGTGATGATGAGTGTTGTACATATGTTTTGTTCACTGTACACTGTATATTTGGTTAACATATTCAGTGAATCATGATATTGAACTTTTAACTTAAATGTAGAATACAACCTTTGTGAAAGTAAAATACTACTTATACTGGTGCACATGTTAGGTGTATCACTGCAATAGGTAGGCTTTTAGGTTGTAGGTGTATGTCACAACATGGGTGCATATACTAATATGGGTGTGTACGTATTTATAAATGTATACACTACAAATGTATACAGGTATATATAATGATATTTGTTTTGAGTTGGTTAGTGGTGGTCACTATTACATGACCTTTTTCAGATTATGTTTTATGTTCTTTATGTTTCCTTCTTTCTCTCTTTCTTTCTTTCTTTAAACATCGAATGGTGCTCTCTCTATACATGTACATGTATGTAGTTATCGTTTATGCAAGCAGAGATGGGGTTAGACTGTAAGTTGAGGTTGTTTATATACTACAAATATGGAAGGTATTAGAATACTTTCTGCTAATTGTCAGGGTTTAGGGGATAAAAAATAAACGAAAAAAGATGTTTTTTCCTATCTTAGAAGTAAAAAATACAACATATTTTGTTTACAAGATACCCCATTTTACGCCAGAAAATGAAAAAATAATAAGAGCTGAATGGGGTTTTGACTGTTATTTTGATTCTTTGAATTCAAATTCAAGGGGGGTTGCAATATTATTTAATAATAACTTTGAATACAAGGTAATTAGGGAAAAAAAGGGCTTGGATGGGAATTTTCTTGCTCTTGACTTAGAAATTGAAAATAATAGAATGACCTTAATAACAGTTTATGGTCCTAATACAGATTCTCCCTTGTTTTATGATAAAATAATAGATGTTTTAGGATTATTTAATAATGAATCTTGCGTCATTTGCGGTGATTTTAATTTAGTTTTAAATCCAGATAAAGATTACAATAATTATAGAAATATCAACAATCCAAAAGCTAGGGAGCGTGTCATAGAAATGATGGAAATTTTTAATCTAGTTGATATTTTTAGAGAACTATATCCTGACAAAAAAAGATACACTTGGCGTAAAGCAAATCCTTTGAAACAAGCCCGATTAGATTTTTTTCTTGTATCTGACAAACTACTGTCAAGTATATGCACATCTGATATAGAATCTGGATACCGATCAGATCATTCAATGCCAAGTATTACTATTAGCTTCAATGATTTTAAAAAAGGGAGAGGACTCTGGAAATTTAATAACTCACTGTTACATGATTCTGATTACCTTGAAACTATAAACAAAATTATTCTTAAAGTAAAATCACAATATTCCCTACCAGTTTATAATTTAAATAATATTAATGACATTTCAGATGAAGAAATTCAATTTCAAATAGATGATCAACTATTTTTAGAAATACTTTTATTAGAAATTAGGGGAAAAACTATTTCATATTCAGCATATAAGAAGAAGATGCATAATTTGGAAGAAAATAATCTTATTAGTAATATACAGAATTTGGAATCAAGACAAGATGTTAATATAGAAGAACTAAGGGAAAAAAAAACAAGAATTAGAAAATTTGAGACTAAATAAACTTAAGGGTAGTATTATCAGATCAAAAGTCAAATGGATTGAGGAAGGTGAAAAAACCTACATCATATTTTTTAAATTTGGAAAATAGAAATTTTACTTCTAAAATTATTCCTAAAGTAGTTAAAGATAATGGTGAAGTAATTAATAATCAGAAAGATATACTAGAAGAAGTAAAATTATTTTATGAAAATTTATATTCATGTAAGAATAGCGAAGTTTTTGAACTGGATGAATTTTTAAAAAATGTTAATGTTCCTAGATTAAATAAAAAAGAAGCTGATAGTTTAGAAGGTTTAATTACATTAAGTGAAGCATCCCAAACACTTTGGAAAATGAAGAATAATAAAAGTCCAGGATCGGATGGTTTCACACGTTGAATTTTTTAAAGTTTTTTGGAAACAATTATGTAATTTTATTGTCAGGTCAATCAACTATGGTTTTTTTAAAGGACAATTATCAGTTACCCAAAAAACAGGGGATAATCACTTGTATACCCAAAGGAGATAAATCTAGACATTTTATAAAAAATTGGAGACCAATTACTCTCCTGAATAATATTTACAAAATTGCATCTGGATCTATAGCTAATAGAATAAAAAAAAACCTTAAATAAATTAATTGACAGTGATCAGACGGGATTTATTCAGGGACGCTATATTGGGGAAAACACTAGATTAGTATACGACATAATGCATTATGCTGAGGAAAATGATATTACAGGAATGTTACTAATGATAGATTTCGAAAAAGCTTTTGATTCCGTATCTTGGACATTTATGAATAAAGTTTTGGATTATTTTAAATTTGGCAATGACATAAAAACCTGGATAAAAATTTTACATAACAATTCTAGTTCTGCAGTAAATCAGGGTGGTAATTTGTCTAATTTTTTTGAAATAAAAAGAGGATGCCGTCAAGGTGACCCTATTGCCCCCTATATCTTTGTTTTATGTGCTGAGATCTTAGCAATTAGAATTAGAAATAATAAAAAAATAAAAGGTATACAAATAAATCATACCCCTATTCTTCTGTCTCAATATGCTGACGACACAACTTTGATTTTAGATGGAACAAAAAATTCTCTATTAGAAGCAATTAATGAATTAAAATGTTTTGCAAAAATTTCCGGCTTAAAGATGAATTTAAATAAAACCCAGGTTGTTTGGCTAGGAAATAAAAAATACAGTGATGAAATTATTGCCCCTGAACTTAATTTGAAATGGGGAAATAGAACTTTCACTTTATTAGGAATAGAGTTTCATGTGGATCTAACTAAAATTCCCAAATTAAATTATGACAAAAAATTAGTCAAAATTAAATCAATTATCAAATCGTGGAATAGAAGAAAGTTAACACCAATAGGAAGAGTGCAGATAATAAAATCTCTTTTGATTTCACAATTAAACCACCTCTTTATATCACTTCCTAATCCTGATGACTACTTTGTTAAAAAAACTCAATACTGAACTCTACAATTTTCTATGGAATAGCAAAGTTGATAAAATTAAAAGAGAAATTGTTGTTAAAAAAATACATAGAGGGGGGACTTAATATGGTACACTTAATTTCAACTATTGAATCACTAAAACTAACATGGATACGGAGACTTTATTCTACCTCAAGTAAGTGGCAAGAACTGTTAAAAACAAAAATAGATGAAAATCTATTAGCACACTGTGGAGTTGATTATATTGTTAAATGTCAAAATAATATAAAAAAATATATTTTGGAAGGATGTTTTTAGAGTATGGGAAAAAATAGTTAAAAAGATAGAAAAGCTTGAAAACTATGTTAGTTCAGCCTTAGAAATACCTATATGGTATAATAATATTTTTACTATTGATAATAAAAGTATCTTTTATAAAGAGTGGTTTAGAAAAGGAGTCAGTATTTTAAATAATTTCATCAAAGATGATGAAAGCTTTACTTTTTATAGTCTTGAAGAATTTAAAGAAAAATATAACATTAAATCAAACTTTTTACAATATTATGGCATTGTTCAAATTATTCAGAATTATATTTTACAGTACAACAAACCCTGTAAAAACATCTCTTACCCAAACATCCCAGTAAATTTAAAAGTTATAATAAAAAACAAGAAAGGTGCAAAACCTTTTTACAACATACTTCTTAATAAAAGTGCTGTGTCATCTGGGCAAAGAAAATGGGAAGAAATTTTTGAATTCAACGAAGCAACATGGAAGAACATATATACAATTCCATTTCAAGTTACAAATCAGTCTAGTCTACAGTGGTTACAATACAGAATTAATCAGCACATTCTAACAACAAATTCTTATTTGTATAGAGTAGGTTTAGTAAATAGTCCCTATTGTAATAGGTGCGAAATAGAAATAGAAACAATTGAACATGCCTTGTGGGAATGTGATTTTGTACAAAAATTTTTGAATGATTTTTCTCAACTATTAGACAATCTTCGTATTCCTTTCGCTTTGAATAAGGAAATTTTTATTTTTGGTGTATATAGTAATCCACATGGATTATATTTTTCAGTGGACAATTTAATAATTTTACTAATTAAGCACTATATATATAGAACAAGATGTTTACAACAGTCACTATCAATAAGATGTATTACACTAATAATTCTTGATCATTACAATGTCTTAAAATATATTGCAAACAGTGAGAATAATAATCATAAACAGAAATTTTATAATAATTGGGATAAATGGAAAATGCTACTTGATACGGTTTAAGCACATATATCTTATAACTGATATAAAAAATATTTATGTGTGTTCATATGGTAATTAATTTATGCAATCATTTTGAAATATAATGGATTTATGTTTAAATTAATAGATGAATTGTATCTTTTATATGCATTGATTACATAAGAATTATACATATGTGCATGTATACTTGTACATACATGAATATGATTGTAATGTTTTTTCTTGTTTAGTCTCCTCATCTCTGCTGAGCTATAGAAGTGTAGAACTTGTATTAAATCAAACCATACATGTGTAAATAATATATAACATTCTCTCTCTCTCTCTCTCTCTCTCTCTCTCTCTCTCTCTCTCTCTCTCTCTCATCTTTTTCTATCTTTCTTTTCCCTTTCTCTCTTTTTTTTAGATATACAATACAAATGTACAACTATATTAGATAATCATACGTATAGTAAATGCATTACTATATCAACGCATGTACCAACCAACTTATTACTAAATAATGTATAATTTATAGAGTATATAATGTACATTGTATGTATGTAAAAGTATGCGTGTGGATGTATAATTTGAGCTACATGTATGTATGAATGAGAAAGAAATATATTTTCATTTTATATTTTTGTACACTTTGTATTGCAAGTATCTTCAAAAATAAAATAAATATAAAAAAAAAAAAAATAACTTCGGTCACCAAGTTTTGTTTTTAAATACCACCATCTTGCAAACAGAGAAAATGGGTATGTGTACGAAGTCGAAAAATTCTATGGTCTATATCTGGATAAACCTTTTAACGTTTGCATAATGTTATTCCTATATACAAAATACTGAACAAGCTTAAAAACGAACTATAGCAACCTGCACTGGACATTTTGGTCTCTGTGCATGCCCATTAGCTCAATTTCCAAGATAGTGGGTGGGGTTAATAAACAAAACTTATTGATCGAAGCTATATGATGAAAAAATATAATTTAAAGTGTTGCTTTTTAAAATTATATACTTGGATGGATTAAAAAATATATCCACTGTAATACATGTATAATGTTTTTTTAATGCATGAGTTGAATTGAAGAAAATAGCTCCTAGATAAGACCTGTCAAATCTGCCCGAAATCGCCGGTTTCAGACGTCTCGTACGAAGAGATGGACTGCAACGAATAAGGAGACAGAAGAATCAAAATAGTAAAATACCGTATTCGTTGCAGCTGTAACTAGATCCAATGAGGCTTGACCTCGTGCTTTGACATATGGTAGGGATGAAAGACGTCGTGATTTTAAATGCAACGTTCTAGTCATTCTGTCATGACAACCCCTATGGTAATCAGTAATGCGAAACCGTTACCAGATACTAACAATTTCTAGATGGGTCTTTTCGGTGTTGAATTTACTAATCAACTATTGTTTCGTAACATACCGTATAAATGACTTCGTTACTAAACGACATAACGACAGTATATCCGTTCCCTTAGTGTGGTAACCCTTATATATTGGTAGAAAGATCATTCTACAAATGCTTCTTCTGTAGGCTGGAATTCAGAGTGAACATTTACTTCTTTGCCTTGAACCAGACGCAGCTGCAATTTATACAATGGTGGATAAGAGCGACTCCTTCCGTGCTGGATTTAAATACATTGTCTGTGATGCTGGTGGTACGTATTGTTCAATTACTCTGATCACGTGCACAATTACTCTAATCACGTGCATTAGAATCTGTTTTTAAGACAACCAGTTTTGATATTTATATTTCACTTATAAATTTCTAATTTTTAATTTCATAATTTATAAGAAGATAAAAAAATTACAATATAAATGTAAATGATTGATTGTTTGGAACTCACATTTTATTTTAAAAATACTCCACATGGCAGATATTATTTATAATTACATTTACATGTTATTTTAGCACATACCTTCTGTCTTAATTAGTTTATACATTTCTTTTACACATAAATATAACATATTATATTGTGGTATCAATATATTGATTATTTTACACCAAGGCGGAACAGTTGACATTACAGTACTCCAATTACAAGAAAATGGAAAAATAAAAGAACTACATCCAGCCAAAGGTGGAAACTGTGGTGGTACTAATGTGGACAATGAATTTGAGCGAGTGATGTGTAAATTATTTGGGAGTGATGTTATGATGAAATTTAAAAAAGAGAAGCAGGCTGATTTTTTAAACATCTTTATGAATTTTGAATTAAAAAAGAGATTAATCGAACCGGATATGAATTCAACCACTGTGATATTTCTCCCCGCAACACTTTCCGATATATTCAAAGAACTAAACAACGGAAAAGAAACAATCAGTATATTCTGTTCAGATAAAATTAAGCGTGATTTATCAACTGAATCCAATGAAACAATGCAGAATGTCACGCCCAATGCTTTGAGTGACCCAAAACAATACATTACTTATATAGCGGGTAAATTGAAAATAAAACCAGCATTGGCACGCTTATTTTTCCAGCAATCAAAAGAATCTGTATGTAACATTCTTAAAGAAATACTGGACGAAAATGAAATAAATAAAGATGTCGACACTATTATACTAGTCGGCGGATACTCGGAATCACCAATTCTTCAGGCATATATCACAGACAGTTTCCCCTCCAAACAAGTCATTGTTCCGCAAGAGGCTGGTTTATCAGTGGTAAAAGGTGCCGTTATATATGGACATGATCCGAACATCTTTACTGAGCGGAAAAGTAGGTACACATACGGGATAGATGTATCCAAAAGTTTCGTAGAAGGGGAACACAATCCCGACT
>BROG01002123.1:0-15851 GCA_030159075.1 Atrina japonica | reverse complement strand
GAATAATTCAAACGTATATTGAGTCTTTAAAGTTTTAAAACCAAAGTAAAAATGGTATTTAACTTATTTTAATTCACTTGGCAGATACTAAATATTGTTTATACAACTTTTATTAATGTAATTTATCCCGTCGCTTTGATTGTTATAACCAGTAGCATAATCGTAATCATAACCGAGGGATATTCAATTAATTGTTTTAAGTGTAACATGCAGTTTACAATAATTAAACCTTTTTTTCTCAGTTAAACCTCGTTTTTTCTCAGTAACCTACTTTTAACGGAGAAAACATTGTTTTAACTCGGCTAGAATCACATTAATGTGATTTTGTCGCAATTAATTCCAGTTTTACTCCTGTTAAACCTAGATTTTATCCAGAATATGTGGGTAATGAGAAAAACTGGGATTAACTAGAGAAAAAAGTTTTAACTCGTAACCCACTTTAATTCGACATAAGCTAGGTGTAACTGGGAAAACTAGGTTCAACTGGAGAAAAACTAGATTTATCTCTTTAACGTGATTTTGGCATGAAATAGTTAAAATAAAATTAATGGAATCGTACAGTATATTGCCGGTAGAACATGAACAATTGACTGACCGAATATGATTTGTACGTAAAACATTGATCCCGGGTAGTTTTTCTATGTCGGTCACTTTTCTACATTACACCGAATCCGAGGGTCCTCTTTGGCTTTGGTTGAAATTAGAAATTAGAAAATAATAAAACGTATTAACAAGAGATATGTAATGGAAACAAGACCCCGAACCCATCAAAATTTATCTCTTACATTTGTGAATAGAATGGCAAATCTATCAGAATATACAGGTCCTTAATTAGAGCCTGAAGCTACGATACCCTTCCGTCAGAGATTGTTAAGGTTTACAAAACGAATCGCACTTGAGCACTTGTCTCTGGTATAGATAAAAAATTGCTGAATGGTCTCCTGTGGAGATATGGATGATTTGATATCTTGAGGGCGAGATGAAACAAAGCTGTGATTTGCTGTCTGGGAAACAGGAAAAATGACGCTTTTGGCTTCCAAATAAAATGTATCTGAATAATTCTGAAAGAGCTGTCTCATGACTCTCAACCACACACCCCTGATATAATATAACAAATATCAGATACCAAAGTATACATCGTTAGGATGTACAAGATATAGATACGAATCTGTTAAAAGTTTGACAAACGCGGACCCCCGGAAATCAAGAGGTGGGATCAGGTGGCATGGAGGAGTAAGCATCTCATGTCAACCGGTCACAACCAAATGAAATACGTGAGGAACAACTCCTCGTCAAGGTGGATACAGACTACTCAACAACGCTACAAGTGATACATGCTGCCTATAACCATTCGTAAAAACTTTCTTGATTCCCACTTCGTCTGTATTGCGCCATTGACCGAAATAACAATCGGTTAGCAGATTATATGATATTGACCGTTTTGTAAACCACTGCATAAAAAATGAAATGGAAGAAAATGAAGAACATGAAATTAACGTTTCATTCATGATTTTAATTCCTGATCAATTGTCATACAACGCTTGATTTCTATCCATATCTTTTATCTCCATATCCACTACGTCTTTCTAGCCGCCTCCTCCGTAAATTCCCATGTTAGTCTCTGAAAAAAGTAATACATTTTGTCGTAACAGAAAAGCACATTAAGTGAAATTAATTTGAATTTTGGTTGATCTTTTCCTCCACACTTAATTATGTTTCAATTAAATAGTGGAGACAAATTCTTAAACGATTGAAGATAGAAACCAGTTACAATGTACCAATAAAAAGAACAACGGCCTTCTGTAAGTAATCAGACAAACTTTTTCACAACAGTCTGATAGACTAGAACCCGCGCTGACCAAAGTGAGAGACTTTATACTTCTGAGTGAGATGTTCTCACCACTCGACCGCAGAGATCCCACATTAAATCATAAATTCTGAAGCATACAAACCCTACGATTTCTGCACTGCTAGATATACGACAGTTTTCTTATATACTAGAATATGAAACAGCAATGACTCTATACCACTTTCTTTGTTCACATTATATAATGGCATTATGTCACCTCTGAGCTTCTGTACTACAGTCATTCACATCCCTCATTTAACATTAAACAGTCACATCATGGACAATATGGAAGAAATATCTGGACAACTGTCTATTTCTTTTTATCATATTTTGTATGACCATTTTTATATTTTTTAAAAATATCTGATAAGCAACTTTACCGATTTATTGACTATCTATGGTAACAGTTTTCCGATTTTATAACCTTTTGATTTCTTTGCTTTCAACAAAAAGTACGTAAACAAAATGCTTACCTGTACACAGACAGTATCTGCCATAGGACGAACACCATTTATAACATAGGTTATATACAGAAAAGCAACCTGTAATATAAATATGTATAGCATAACATCATAAGTCTATACTTTAGAACTGTACAACTGTTTACACGATTTTACGAATAGTGATGATAACTCGATGAAAGTATTGTTTTTTACGTTATTTATTTTTGCTAAATATATTGTTTCCAATATATTAGCATTGTTTTCACGTAACTTTGTATATGCGTGCGCAGCACATTCAGTCACAGGAGAGGTTTTTGCAGAAGAGCTGTTCCGAATTGTGAGCTGAGAATTGTATCAAGGTTAGTTTATTTATCCTTACGCCGTTCAGTTTTTCGGACAGTACAAACATCATTAACATGATAGCAATAAGAAGGCCTTGTAAATACAAATACTCAGTATGAACTTTGACTTCATTGGTTGATCTCGAAATTAAAAAAATGAAGTGATTCGAAACAGAAAGTTATACCATACAAGGCCAAAATATAACCTAATGGTGTTCTAAAATGATATTCTAACAGTAACAAATGAAAACAGGTGAATATCCTAGTTTTGGGGAGCTTTCAATTCGAAATATAGCATTACATGTTTTAAAGTGAATACAGCGGAGAGTGTTAGCAATCAGGTATAATTATTACTATACAGGTATTGAGGAGCTTATAAATTTCAAATGTTTATGTATTGCTATGAAAGGAAAATTAAATGTAAAAATAGAAGACAGTCTATACAATATAAACTTTTCTCATTCCAAAATATTCAGGGTGCAAAAAAAAAATTCTGAACAATATAGCACAGATATATTACACATACTATGATTGTATGTATGTTCATGTATCAACACGTAACTAACTTATCAAAATTCACATTCAAAACACATATTTTCTTTTTTAAATAGAACTGAATTGAAATATACATTTTGAAAAAAGATTGTTTTTAACTTTTATTGACATGCCTGTGAACACATACCCCAAGATTCAGGCTTCCTGTGAGGTTTAAAGCAGCACGTAAATACATATACACATATTGTCTGAATAGATGTAAATCACGAGAACAGTTCATCTATTACATCTACAAACAAGACAACTTACACTATACATTGTCAAAATAAGGTCAGGTCCAGAGTGGTTTCCATACACAAATAGTAAGGTTGATTTAATCACTTACAACATTAAAAGTGTCAAACCTGGGTTTCATAAGCAATTGTTTACAAACTATGTGTCTGTATATATCTCTCTTTGTTATTGTATATCAAATCGTAATGATTATAAATGAATATAAATGTATATTTATGAAAGACGAAGTGGTATCGAAAAAGGTAAATCAATAAATCTAAATGTATTGCCAAATCAACCGTCAGATTTTTTTTTTCACAGCCTCAACTTTTGGAATACCGTAGATGAGCGTAAATGGCATTTATAAAAATTATTTTATTTCCATGGCAACAGTAAATTGAAGTACAATAATCTAATAAAATATTTAAAACAAAAAATTATGATCGAGTGAATATTATAAAAAAAATAATCGAATATCATTTATTCACAATAGTCCATCCATTCAAAGTATAGGCAACACCTGCATTTACTTAAGCCGGATTTAAAGATTCTATTACATTACAGATGCGTATCATGTTTTTCTTGCCGTAGATTGTTTATAAATTTAATAGCAAATGAGTATGTATTACTTTAGTCATGGACTAGGTATTTAACAGAATAAGTCTAGTGCTTATCACACGAGTCCAGGATTTCCAGGGATCTTTATCTGCCCAATGATCACGTGATTTGTGTATGTATCCTGGATATCCTGAAGATATACACTTTGATATCTGAGATTGGTATATGTATGTAGTAGCCGTCTGTCAATATAAATAGAAAAGATTGCCATAAAATTGAACATGTGACCCTGTGAAATCAGTACAATGGTATAATGACTTCCCGGAAGGTATATGCAATTGATATGGATATATTCAATTTTCAAAGTTTGATGTATTCAAGATTCATTCATCTCAAATAAATTGAGATAACTATATTTTGTTACCTACCTGTTGGACAAACTTTCCATCCCGTCGCATTGACAACTGAAAAAAGGCTCAGCATCAGCAAAACAAATGTTAGTCCCTGTTTCAGCATTTTCCTGAAATCATTGAAGTGACTTATTTTTAATACAGATACTTTTCTTATTTCACAGTTAATCCACGAAACTCATCGACAAATAAATCATAGCGGGGAGTCCATTGACCGGGATGACTCTTACCTCTGGTCCCCACTGGAACCTCGTCTGATTTTTGTGACAAAATTTGCCTGTACACTTAACTAACGAATACAAATTGAATATTTATATACCATATGGACTATCTAGGAAAATGTAACGTATTACTAGTGTCTAGTACATGAATAATTAATTGATAAATAATTGAATTGACAGTGGCCATACATATCTGTAGTACATTTTATATGATATGTTAAAATCAAATAACAAAACAAACTGGAAAACACGTACAAAAGCAAAAACAAATAATCTGTCTTGGATCTTTCAAACCGTCAAGGTATAAGCAATACCAGTATTTGTTTAAGACTTATATCTCTTAACATACTGCAAATGCATATCCTGTAATCTTTTTGTAAATAATAAAAACACAATATCAAAGTTACAGTTTTGCAAAAAAGGCTAAATCAAATGTTCAAGACGATTGCTGTATTTTACCATGCAAGAAGCCTAGAGGTTAAGCCGAGTTTTGGACTATCTAGGAAACTGTAGTGTACTAGTAGTGACTAGTTTATGTATAATACTGATAAATAATTCTTTAAATTGTCAATGGTCATACATATCATAGAACATTTTATGAAATATATTAAAAAATTAAAATGAAAAAAATAATCTGAAAAACACTTGTTACAGTTTTACAAACAAGACCAAATCAAATGTTCAAGACCATCGGTTCTGTCAATGAGACTTCATCAGTTGAGCTCTAATTCAAAATCGATGTAGAGTTCCGAAACAACACGTAATACCATATATTTATACCCTCGGAGACTTAGACGGTCCATCACCAGCTGTGGTAACGTCCCAGTGGTTGTATGTATTATAAACTTAATACCATATGTTGTACAAAAAGATAATTGATGCAATCAACATATGATTTTAGATGATGTTTTGAAATCTAAACGATATTTTTGATGAGGATATTACTTTACGTTAAGTCGTTATGAATTTTAAGCATTTCACTCGAGAATTGTAAAAGATGATAATAAAAAATGAATAAAAAACTAACACTTACTTTCTTGTTGAAGTTTTGTCTATATGTCTTTCAAAGCTGAATGTCCTGGAATATTCTCTTTACTTGTATTTATACTAATATGTTTAATTATAACCTTGACATCCAGGCTTACTTATAAATATGTTGATATTCTAAGTGGAAATGCACTTTCAGAAAATTTACAAATTTAAATTTTAAAATTTTAAAATTTATTGATGGATGACAAAGGAAAATGCATTCAAATTCGTATCCAGAATATCAATGATATTAACAATAAATTGTTGACATTTCCTGCATAAAACTATCAAATTTGTAAATTTATTAAATTTATTCTGTTTTCGTTTTTTTTTGTTTGTTTAAAAGTAGAGTGAAACCTCATTTTACTGGTACCATTTGTTCAGCCCAAATTTGGCATTATTTGGCATAGGGTTTGGCGATTGGTCGAGGTCCTTCCCAAAACACAATCCTCAACTTGAACATAATGCCACTCAGCAATATGTCAAATGAAAAACTTACAACTTCTACATACTGAGGCAGACATGTGTGACAGCGTTTTCCATACACTAAATATAATTTAATTCATAAAGTTAGGCATTATTATACAACTACAGGTAGCCAGGAAAACTTGTTTTAGGGATGAAAGTTAAAAATACGACATGGTTTTTACAATTTGGCTGTAGAATGGTCCATTGTGCGGTAGACAGGAAGTCAAATGCTACAGCAATATATTATTTGCTATCTGATAAGTTGAAACAGATGGCTAAAAGAGCGGATGTCCCAGTTTCACCTCGTCCCAAATTTTCCCGCTCTCCTCAAATATTTTCCATCCGTTTTTTACAAGTACAATACAATCTGGCAAATAAAATGATGGGCATTATAAAGAAGTTTTTGTATATTTGTCAAACTCCTTACGGTGGCATACATTTTTCTGTAATTAGAAATCGGTGCCCGTGCTAAATACGTTCACCGAATTTGGTCTCCTGGAAATTTTGAAGATTAATATTTTGGTATCTGTGATTTTATTTCTATGTAAAAGTAAAGACTCTGCTACTTTCATTTAAATTAAAAGTCAAAATCAGTAATAGATAGATAGATAGATAGATAGATAGATAGAGAGAGAGAAAGGTAGATAGATTGATAGATTGATAGATTGATTGATAGATAGATAGGGAGGGAGGTAGATAGATAGAAGGTAAGATGGATAGATAGATAGATAGAGAGGTAGATAGATAAATAGATAGAGAGGTAGATAGATAGATAGATAGATATATAGATAGATAGATAGATAGATAGATATGTTATTTTTGTCTTTTCAATAAGAATTTGATCTATTTCCCAAAAATGAATATGCTTACAAACTGTTAATAATTTAATATGAATTAACTACTGTTGTTGTACAGATTTTGCCAGTACGCTATACAATAATTTTATGGTTAAAGTACATCTACTGTCTATTTCATGATAAATTACATAACTCTGAAACACATTAGCATGCAAATAAACGTGACATGATCAGATGTAATGAATTTACAATTTATGACAGTGTTTTGTTTCAATGTCTTTGTAATTGCTTCTTATTTTCATTATTTTTAATATTTCATTACTATTATCATTACTTTTGACAATCTCTTTTATTTTTCACAATCTTATTACTGTTTATTTTTTTCTCGATGTTATTTTGTCAGGTTGTCTGTGTTATTTCTTGTGTAATTCCGTGTATATTTTCACATTTTCACAATTGTCCATAGCTTCTTTGGTATTTTTTTCAAAAGTAAATATAATAATTACATAGAGAAATTAAAAAACAGATTGTGTGAAATAACATTTAATTTGAACAAATATTAATGAGTTTATGGAAAACGGAAGAAACTGCGAAACATAGCACAGAAACTCTGAAAAAAGAAACATAGATTGAAATAGTAACAGATGTTGTAAAAATAAAAAATGAAACAGAAAATATAGAATCTAGGAAAACATTAATATTACAAAAAAAAACAAAGACTGCAAAAGATAACAGAAAATTTGAATAAATAACAGGTATTTTGAAAAATTAAATAAGTTGAAAAGTGATGAAATAATACGGATTCACTCCATACGTATTTCATTGGACGTAACAGCGGACTCAAGGCGGGTATGTCCGGTCGACAAAGGATGCTTACTCCTCCATGGCACCTGATCCCACCTCTTGGTATCCACAGGTCAGTGTTTGTCCATTTTTACCGGATTTGTATCTATGTCCTGGACATTCTATTGATTTATACTTTAGATATATAGATATGTTATTTTTGTCTTTTCAATAAGAATTTGATCTATTTCACAAAAAATGAATATGTTTACAAACTGTTGATAATTTAGTATGAATTAAATGTTTGTGACTACTGTTGTTGTACAGATTTTGCCAGAACGCTTTACAATAATATTTGTATGGTTAAAGTACATCTACTGTCTATTTCATGATAAATTACATAACTCTGAAACATCATTAGCATGCAAATAAAACGTGACATGATCAGATGTAATGAATTTACAATTTATGACAGTGTTTTCTTTCAATGTCTTTGTAATTGCTTCTTATTTTCATTATTTTTAATATTTCATTACTATTATCATTACTTTTGACAATCTCTTTTATTTTTCACAATCTCATTACTGTTTAATTTTTTCTCGATGTTATTTTGTCAGGTTGTCTGTGTTATTTCTTGTGTAATTCCGTGTATTTTTTCACAATTTCACAATTGTCCATAGTTTCTTTTGGTATTATTTTAAAAGTAAATATAATAATTACATAGAGAAATATAAAAAAACAGATTGTGTGAAATAACATTTAATTTGAACAAATATTAATGAGCTTATGGAAAACGGAAGAAACTGCGAAACATAGCACAGAAACTCTGAAAAAAGAAACATAGATTGAAATAGTAACAGATGTTGTAAAACTAAAAAAATGAAAAAGAAAATATAGAATCTGAGAAAACATCAATATTACAAAAAAACCAAAGACTGCAAAAGATAACAGAAAATTTGAATAAATAACAGGTATTTCAAAAAATTAAATAAGTTGAAAAGTGATAATATAATAATACGGTTTCACTCCATACGTATTTCATTGGACGTAACAGCGGACTCAAGGCGGGTATGTCCGGTCGACAAAGGATGCTTACTCCTCCATGGCACCTGATCCCACCTCTTCGTATCCACAGGTCAGTGTTTGTCCATTTTTACCGGATTTGTATCTATGTCCTAGACATTCTATTGATTTATACTTTAGATATATAGATATGTTATTTTTGTCTTTTCAATAAGAATTTGATCTATTTCACAAAAATGAATATGTTTACAAACTGTTGATAATTTAGTATGAATTAAATGTTTGTGACTACTGTTGTTGTACAGATTTTGCCAGAACACTTTACAATAATCTTTTTATGGTTAAAGTACATCTACTGTCTATTTCATGATAAATTACATAACTCTGAAACACATTAGCATGCAAATACACGTGACATGATCAGATGTAATGAATTTACAATTTATGACAGTGTTTTCTTTCAATGTCTTTGTAATTGCTTCTTATTTTCATTATTTTTAATATTTCATTACTATTATCATTACTTTTGACAATCTCTTTTATTTTTCACAATCTCATTACTGTTTAATTTTTTTCTCGATGTTATTTTGTCAGATTGTCTGTGTCATTTCTTGTGTAATTCCGTGTACTTTTTCACAATTTCACAATAGTCCATAGTTTCCGTGGTATTTGTTTAAGACGTAAATATAATAATTATACAGAGAAATAAAAAACAGATTGTGTGAAATAACATTTAATTTGAACAAATATCAATGAGTCTGTGGAAAACGGAAGAAGCTGTAAAAATAGCACAGAAACTCTGGAAAAAAAGAAACATAGATTGAAATAGTAACAGATGTTGTAAAAATAAAAATATGAAAAAGAAAATATAGAAAACATCAGATATTAAAAAAAACAAAGGCTGCAAAAGATAACAAACAATTTGAATAAATAACAGGTATTTTGAAAAATTAAATAACTTGAAAAGTGATGAAATAATACGGATTCACACCATACGTATTTCATTGGACATGACAGCGGACTCAAGGCGGGTATGTCCGGTCGACAAAGGATGCTTACTACTCCATGGCACATTCTATTGATTTATACTTTGGTATCTGATATTTTTTATATATTAGCTCAACAGGATGTGATGAAATATAGCACATATTGAATACGCTAGAATCTGATTAATTAACATAGATATTACGCTAGCCATAATGCAAACTCATATCGCCAAGATTAAACTAGGCGGAATGTACTGAAATTTAAAACTGGGAATGAATTAGTAGGGGTATGAAAATAACGCAGCTAGACAATTAGTCGAAGTGTGGAAAAATAAAACAGATATATAATCAGCCGAAATATGAAAAATAACATGAAAAATATGAAATATGTTATGAACTAAATTCATTAAGACCGTATGCATCTTAACTGTATATTTATAAAACATATTTAAACATGTCTGTTATCAATAAAAAGCGAACAAATATGATTGACCGATGTTACGGGAACTGATTCCGTATTTCTGACAGGTAATCGACAGACACTGACATTGCAAAATTAGTGAAAAATGGTCAGTCACCAAGTAAAGCAGTAATCATACAGTAAATTGTTTGTGATTTAGGATATTAAAGGTATATGTTGTCTAACAAATGATTGATCATAAAACGTGTCGTCTTCTTCCAGCTTTATAAGTAAATATAACAAACCAATAAATACACATTGCGCAATCATTAATTTAAGTAAGACAAATTATATATAAGAATCAATGTTTGTGGTTTACAAATGTCAAATGATATGATCTCATTCAAATGTTTTGATAAACAATGAAAATTTCTGGTTTCTCTTTGTCCTGTTTTTATTTTTAGATTTACATAACATCATGTTTATTTGTATCGGATTAAATTTATACTGTTCCTATTGTTAATGTAAACTAACGTTGTATACCCACACAAGCAAACAGAAAAAGAAGTGTTGGTCTCCTAAATCTATATCGCTAAAAAGACGTTGTTTTCGAAAGTCAAAAGATTAAACAAGTCTCAAGATAATCCAGTTCGACAGAGGCCCTGATATCAACGTCTATTTATGCAAAGACAAACAACAGGGTGGCCATTTTTGTTGCACAGGAGCTAAAACTAGGGGCTGGATTGTTAGAGGAGTGCAATAATATCCCTTAGTCAATCAGTTAGGTGGTCTGAACGTGGTGGTTCCACTGTAAATGTTAATCTGTTGCACATTGTCATGATAACACCTGTCTGATATTTTGGGGTTGATCATTTGTTTGATTACATTAGCTCATGCGCATCAGTGCACATTTAAATGACGTGAAGTGACACAGTGTAATGTCATATAAATTAAACAATAAATCTTACATACCAAAGTATAAATCAATAGAATGTCCAGGACATCAATACAACTTCGGTAAAAATGGACAAACACGGACCTCTGGAAACCAAGAGGTGGGATCAGGTGCCATGGAGGAGTAATCATCCCCTGTCGACCGGTCACACCCGCCGTGAGTCCACAGTCAAGACCAATGAAATACGTGAGAAGTGAACACTCGTCACAATTGGTACAGACGTTTAAACAACTGCCAACGAAAAGGCAACTCAACATTTCACTTAGTGAAACAGAGTAATCGCCAACAAGACTATTATACCGACCCTAAAATTTGAGGAACGTTGACATTCACGCGGTTTTCGATATACCTGTGTCAATAATTTGTCAGTGAGTAATTTAGCTCTGTATATGAAATCTTCATATTTTGTACACGCCCTGGAATATCAGATCATTTGTGAAATATAAACTCCATATGAGGGTGACTCAGGTATATTACTACTTAAATGTGGAGATTTTTCGATGGGAAAGCCGAAATAGTCGCGTTTGTCGTATAGCTTTGTTGCAAATTTCCCGTCTGTGTATATATTAAGTAAAATGTCTATGTATGAAGCGTGTGTGCTTGATTCTGTTTTATCTTTAATTTCTAGTTCGCTGGAATATATCGCATCGACATATGTATGAAAATTGTCATTATTAATTGACAAAACGTCGTCGATTTATCTAAATGTGAAATTAAAGGACGCCGCCAACTTTTTCTTCTTTTCATTCAGCAGTTTCTGAATGAAGTCTGCTTCGTATGAATAAAGGAACAGGTCGCAGAATTAAGGGGCACAATTGGTTCCCGACAGTTTGTTGAAAGACCACGTCTCCGAACATTACAAATATATTGTCTATTAGAAATTCCAGTTCAATCATTAATCCCACTAACTCTTATATCCCATGAGGAATGAATTATTAGCCATATTCAATTTTAGCGATCTCAGCCATATCGATAATAATGCCAAAATTTAATACATCGCTAAGAATTCTGCATATACGGTAATATTCTATTAAGTACGTTGTCCAATAAAATATCTCATAAAACAAGAAAAAGTAGATGGGATTCTGTCAAAATTTTACCGAAACAATAGATAAATATGTCATATGTTCAAATCGCCGTACGAAATCAAATTATGAAAGTTTTCTGTTGTATGTTGCTTGCTAGTGTCATGTTCATTATTTGGAATATCATTTCGAGGGTTTGGGCGAATATAAAGAAAGACATCTTAATATAAAAAAAATGTCAGATACCAAAGTATAAATCTTTAGGATGTCCATGATATAGGTACAAATCTGGTAAAAAATGAACAAACATAGACCTCTGGAAATCAAGAGGTGTATTGTGATTTCAAGATTTAAAGATTTTTATTGATTGAAAATGCATACAGTTTAAATTATAATATTATAACTTTCAAATACACTGAAGCTTCTAATATTTCTGTATAAGAGGGAAGGTTTTTTTTTTATTTCCGTGCACCACGTCTAAACATTGTAACACTTATGACTTATCAACCTGTAAAATGACCCCGTCCTTCCTATGTGGACCCGATTCTATGTGCGATATTTTTATGAAATGTTCTGTGCATCTATCATTTTGAACAATGTTTTAGAGTATCAAATTGTAGAATGAACATGTACCACAATCAGTCAAGCCAACTCTTACCTAATTATGAAACTTTTTTAATTTTGTCTTCCAAAAATAAATTGATAAGCTGTCGTATTTATATTAATGCATTGAAAGTTTAGTCCACACAGGTGGAGCTACTCATATATATATACGCCGACCGTTCATTTAAAAAACATGTACTTTTTTAATCAACATGTGCATGTTCTTATTGATTAATATAGAAAAGTATGCATAAAATTTCAACTCCAGAATATCAATGATATACAAACTTTTTTTTTCGTGATAATAAAGATTTTCCTTCAATGTAACAAAGAAACTATTTTTATTTCAAAATGAATACTCTGTTTATCCGCATTCCTATGTAGTATTTTGACACCTATTGGCTTCCTTCATTTTTCTTAAATACATTTTTGTCCGTTTTGTCTCATGATCTATCATTGCCAATGTCACCCTCCGAGATAACCCTTGTCAGCGAAAAGTCAATGCACAATACCTATGTACTTATTACTATCCCGATATTGCAATGTATTTTCAAGTAATACTAATCAGTTGGGGCGACGGTAGGTTAGTTGGTCATTAATATGTCTTATTACCACCGTACCAGAATTACCGCCCTTTGATCACTCTTTTGACACGAGAAACAAAAATACCCCAAATCTCAATATATCTCACGAGATTATAGGGACAACAACCCAACGTTTAAATAAAAACAAAGTGACTTTATAGATTAAACTGGATGTCAAATATGGGCTGCCAAACACTGCATCGCAGTAGACTGCATCACGCATAACAGAAAAACAGATATTCGATTTTACCAGTTGGCAAAGATTGGCAATAGTCGCAAAAAGTAGCCAGATTTAGTGAGGCGTGAAGGACCTAAAAATATTGTGTCATACACTCGCCATTGGGCAAATTTAATGCGTCGACAATCTCACATAGGTCAACACTTTGATATTTTACGGATGAGCTAGTTTGTAACTTCTTCATATATTAAGAATATCTATTTTCAACATATACATATCATCAAAATAAACATATTTAGAAAATGGGGCCAATTAAATGGATGTTTTACCCACTTTCAATAAATGGTTACTATATTTCCTTGCAATGATTTTTTAGCACACTTTCAAAACAAACTGAGGTTAATCAGGACATGCACATTTTTAAAAGTGCAATTTGTATTTTCAATTGTGTCCATTCTCAGTCCAGATCTCCGGATAAATTGTTTCCCGTAAGCAGTATTTATAAGAGTTATCTCCCTTCAGCAGCTATATTGTGCGGTACGATATATATTTTTATTAATAAATGAAGCAACGTTTTCTTGTGTTTAAAATACCTCTTTTCGGACAGAGATATTTATTGTTAATTTTCATTAACCTAAACAGTTAACTCTGATGAAATGATATTGCCCGTAATACTACTATCATTTAATCCAATATCTTTAAAAAAAAAAAGCAATTGTCCCACGATATGGCTGTAAAAGGGGAATAACTCCCACAACTGTTTACTGCAGCATTCATCTGTGTTTGGCGCATCATATAAACTTATCAAGCAATTAGATTGAATATGGCTGCAGCCCTGTGCCTAAATGTCTTTAAATCGTACCTGGTAGTTTTTGCATACCGAGCGACAAGTATCCTAGGAGACCAGCAGAGATACATACCCGGTGGTAAAACAAATAAGAAAAATATCGGATAGAGTCACCTAAGAATATGAATACTATCCATATGTAAGACTGCAAAGCCTTCTGCGACTTAGTTTTATTGACGGTATGGTGAGACAACGATAAAAGTTAGGTAGCATTAAGGTGACGAATGCAAACATTATTTTTTATCTCACTGAGGATCAGTTTTAAATATATTTGAACATAAGTGGCGACTATCCCTCTCGCTTTATGAACTGAAAGGCATTTGTTTCCGAGTGAACCGAATGTAATATATATATATATATATATTCAACTCCACTTATAGCAAGATCGCTTATAACGTAATTCCGTTTATAACGAGAATATCTCTATTAACCTTGTATTTACTATGCAATTCTGTATAAATCTGAACACCTATAACGAGATAAATATAACGAGATATCGCATGTAACGAGTTTATAAATTTGTCCCGATGACGGTTTTATGATGTAGTTCTAGTGCTGCATAACAAGGTGTTTAACAAACCATACTTACTATACCAACTATGGTTGTTTTTTTTCAAACTGCATGTTTTCAAATAAACTTAACTTTTATTAAGATTAGATTGACTGCATTATAAACCCTTGGCTTTGATATTATCCTGTAACACATAATTCAACAACAACACACACACACACACACACACACACACACACACATATATATATATATATATTATATATATATATATATATATATATATATTATATATATATATATATATATATCTGTGTGTGTGTGTGTGTGTGTGTTGTTGTTGTTGTTGTTTACAAATTAGTCTCAATTTCAAACACGTGTGGATAGTTTTTGTAATGGGGCGAATTTAAGGTCTCAATTTATACGGGACAAGACCACTCATAAACTCAATTGCAACAACTTACGTTGAAACGGGGTTCCAACGGAAAAAAAGATTAGAGACATTATGTTTGATGCTATAACACCTCCATCTCGGAAGTCCAGACATTTACAAAATAACGAATAACATAAACATGATACCAAAGTTATAATCTGTATGCACACCAAAAAGAGATATAAAAACAATGAAAGTTCCTAAATAATTAATTGATTGGCGATTTCTACATAGTTAACTCAAACTGGATAATGTGTCATATGGATGATAGAATTTAAACAATGGGAAAACGATAGATAAATAACGTGCAGTCCTTGTTTCTACATGGATACCAGATACCAGGTACAAATAATAATTTCCTCAATGTGTACTTTTCCTGATTCGAATATCAAGTTTACAAGTATCTCAATTAAATATTTCCATTGTACTTTTCTTCCATTTTTAATGCCATTACAGATGCGAAATACTTCCACATACAATGGTAACCACGTGGTTCAATACTAGGCACACAATACATTCCAAACCAGCGGCATGGAAAATGTAAAAAAAAAGAGCGAGATTAGTTCAGTATATCAAATTCAAACTGTAATCCGATAATTTCACATATCATCTTTCAACATATAAAAAATCTCAGATACC
>BROG01002122.1:0-15854 GCA_030159075.1 Atrina japonica | reverse complement strand
TAAATACCCCAAAATGGTGTGGAGTGCAAACTTTAAAAAATAACAAAAAATTAAAGAAGATACAAACAGATTTTATTATTTCCTATAATAAAATCCAAATATATCATAGAATGTTCTATCAGAAGAGTACTGGTTCAAAAGTTCCACCACAAAATCACTGAAAAAGTCACTCACTCCTTCTTCTTTTCCTCACCTCGGCCCTGACTCTGTCAGTTAACTTTTTTGCAAAGTTTTCCGCACCAAGAGTCCGCCTCATCCGGATCGCAAAGTCTTGCCCCTCTGTTGTGCCCTGCAAACAATCGATAACATCCTTCTGAGTCAACTTTGACTGTTTCATAATACCCTCGCACAATTCTAACAATTTCTTTGCATCCTCTTCCAGAAATGTTCTTCTCCCATGCGTATATCTTGAAAGTCGAAATGTCTCAATTTGTGGTGGACTTGGTGGTACCATATCTTCTGATGGACACTGCAATGATAAAATGCAAACAATAAATATAATGTGAATCCAACCAACACTATAAAAATGTGACCGAGAACACGATTATTGATTCAAAATTATCAACTTACTTGATTAAAGTCAGTATCAGGTGTCTCTATCTGTTGTACACCAATTTCAGCAATCTGTAGTGCTGCATTTTCATCTGACTCCTGTTCTGTAATGGAAACAGCAGAGGTTGTCGTCTGTACAACTGTACCTTGATAGTCTTCTGCCTCTTCAGTTGCCGAGGGTGGCTGCTGTAAAAGATAAATTTCAAAATATAAATACAATTATTTTGTTGACATTATATCAATAAAACGACAAGTTTGTAAAATTTTAGAGTGTAAAAATTTAAGTCTTACCTTTTCCATCACATGCTGTATAAGACCAGCCACCTTGTGCGCCTGCTTATTATGGTCATATAACTCATAATAAGTATCTGCTGTCCTTGGCATGTGTGTCATGTGTCTGGCCAAATAATCTTTGGCAGCAGGGCATGTTTCTCGGACATGTGTGACTGTGGCCTTCCGCAGCTTGGTGATTGAAAATGGTTTTCTTGATCCCTTTTTCCACAGATTCTGTAACCTCCTGTTGACCAATGAACTGGTAAGCTGTATTGGCTCGCTCCTGGGGTTCAACGGCGCTGTGGTAAACATGTATCCAGAATCCAAGCCGAGATGCAAGATCTTCTTCTGGAGGGCCAGGAAATTGTCCGTCATCCTCAACAGGGTTTTGTCCAGGGTCAATGCTACTGGTCGGATGTACCCAGTTTTGTGTTCTTTCACAAAAACAATAGAGCCATCTTTGGTCCGTCGGGCTTTGGTGATGTCGGCGACCTTCAAGTTTCGGATAGCCCCACTCCGCTGGCCATTCCGGAGCACGATCCTCATCATCAAATAATCTCTGACCCGCTTGTATTCCTCCATGGAAGAGATCCTCTTGGAGTTCAAAAGCATTTCCTCAGCTTCCTTGGCATATCCACAGGATAGGAACTCTGATATGTCTTTCGGCATAATCAGCTCCTCGAGGCTTTCTGCGGCTATGACATTGGTCCGCTGTCTGGCCTGCTTTCTGAGTCCTTTGGACCACGTCCTGTAAATATGTTGGGTTTCTGTAAGTGTGTACCCTCGATTGGAAAGACGTTTGACGATGACGAACTGTATGAAATCCACCAAAGATCCTATGTAAGCCTTGATGGTGCCCGGTCTCTTCTCAACCCGGAAGGCCTCCAGCCATCGCTCTCGGACTCTTTCTGTGTCCAGCATATGGTCAATCTTGAAGTGCTTCCCTCGCCTCGCTTCCAGCCAGATTGTATGTACTTGCCTGCCATGCTGGACGGCTTCCTTTGCAGACTTGTTCCTATCTATGGACTGAAGCCATCCAACAAACTGCCTTAGCTCCTTAACATCAGACATTCTAGGCAACGGTTCTTTTTCTTCCTCTGGCCCCTGAACACCCATCTGTTGCTCCGGCTCATCCTGATCCATCGCTCTGTGTACATCAACTTGCACTACCATCTGTCGCTGTTCCTCAGCTTCCTGTTCCTCCTGCCGCTGTTTCTCAGCTTCCTGTTCCTCCTGCTGTTCCTCAGCTTCCTGTTCCTTCTGTCGCTGTTCCTCAGCTTCCTGTTCCTCCTGTCGCTGTTCCTCAGCTACTTCAAACTGTTCTGTACTATCTTCTTCTTCAGTCGTTCCATCATATTCTGCCATTTTATCGTCTGTCTTTCTCTGAAATCCATAGTCTGCCTCAAATAATTTGGCTCTACCGATTAACATCTCCAGAGTTCTGTCCTTCTGAAACTGAAAAATAAAATAATTTTGTTATAGTTACCAAGAAGAGACTTTAAGCAGTTTTTAAACTAAATTTTAAATTAAATTTAAGTCAAAAGATTATACTTACTTTGTGGTGTCTCCGGAGGTGATCTCGCAATCTTTTAATAACTTTATTACATCCCTCCACTGGGCAGATCCGGGTAAGGTAACCCTTCTGGCATTTTCTTCCCGTCACCCTGGAAATTACCTCTTTCTTCTGATGTACCTGTAACATATGCCTTTTGTACATCCTATAGCTTCTGTTGCATTTGTCGCAGAATCTGTAATAGAAAAATTGTGTACTTAAATATATTGTAAATATATTGTAATTCTAATAAATTTTCTTTACATTAAAAAAAATAGAAAAATTGTGTACTTAAATATATTGTAATTCTTCTTTACATTGAAAAAAATAAAATAAATTGTACTTACGTTCCCTCATTCTTCTTCCTATTCCGTACCCGAGGCCCTTTGCCCCGTCCCTCATACAGTTTAGGCGGAGGGTTAGGATCACGTTGAATGGTGATCTACTTGAGTCTGAAGATGTCATTCTTCTTCGGCGATCAAATTCCAACTGAGAAATTTCGCGTTGCAGCGTTCCTTTTATAGCAAACTTCTGGGAAAACCCAAAATTCCGCCGACGTCTGCTTCTTTCAAATTTTGAAACCCGATAACTTTTTTATTATTTAGAGTTATAATAATCTGATTACACCATTGGAAAGGTCTTGAAAACCTATGCTTTACATATGTCATATTGAAAATGGTCATTTATCCCCTATCAATGGTCCTAGCTGTCCATTCTTTATGTTTTTGGCAATCTCCTGATGTACATACTTGTATAATTTATTGATAAATGGTATTAAATACCCCAAAATGGTGTGGAGGTCCACCCGTCCCATTGCCTCCTATGTTAAAATTTTGAAATTTTGAATCCACCTCACTTCTGAACTCTTGATCTGATGACCACCATATTTACAAATAATGTAGCTCCGGATCCCTTCTACATGTATACCAAATATAAAGTAAATCTAACGGTTGTGAAGTGAGATATAGGTCAAAAGGCAAAGGGTATTCAACATATGTTTTACATAGAAAATGCTAAGTCCAATCCTATGTTAAAATTTTGAATCCACCTCCCTTCTTAACCCTTGACCTGATAACCACTACCTGTACACATATTGTGGCCCAGGGTCCCTTCTACATGTATACCAAATATAAAGTAAATCTAACGGTGGTGAAGGGAGATATGGGTCAAAAGGCAAAGGGTATTCAACATATGTTTTACATAGAAAATGCTAAGTCCAATCCTATGTTAAAATTTTGAAAATTTGAATCCACCTCCATTTCTAAACCCTTGAGCTGATGACCACCAAATTTACAAAGAATGTTGCTCTAGGTCCATAGTACATGTATACCAAATATAAAGTAAATCCAATGGTTATAAAGGGAGATATGGGTCCAATGGCAAAGGGTATTCAACATATGTTTTACATAAAAAATTCTAAGTCCAATCCTATGTTAAAATTTTGAAATCCACCTCCCTTCTTAACCCTTGACCTGATAACCACTACCTGTACACATATTGTAGCCCAGGGTCCTTACTATCTGTATCCCAAATATGAAGTAAATCTAACGGTTGTGAAGGGAGATATGGGTCCAAAGGCAAAGGGTATTCAACATACATATGTTTTACTTAGAAAATGCTAAGTCCATTGATGATCAATGCATGGTTCAAAATTTTAAAAATTAATTTCTCACTTATATATGACCAGAAAACTTACATCAAAACATTGAAATACCCTTAGAGTATATTGTAGGGGACATACATAGGTACACACTCATTGTTTCAGATTGTCCCTAAAAAAAATTTAAAAAATTACAAACAACATCAAAAATTACAACAAAATTCAAACTTCAGATGAACGACATAATGCATGGTTTAAAAGTTTTAAAAATTAATTTCTCACTTAAACATGACCAGATGACCACAAAACTTACATCAATATATAGCCTTATGTCACATCTATGCACATAAAAATTATAAAAAATACCCAAAAATCTTTGAGGGAGATATGGGGTCTAAAGGTACCCCAATCATCCTGTCCCATTACTTTCTATAGTAAAGTTTAATGAACGTATGTCCCTTACTTTGGGCACCACAGCTCCTTTATGAGAGGTCCTATTGAAATACCCTTAGAGTATATTGTAGGGGACATACATAGGTACACACTCATGGTTTCAGATTGTCCCTAAAAAATTTTTAAAAAATACCAAAAATTAAAGAAAATTCAAACTTCAGTTAAACGTAACACCTTTCTAAGGGATTCCGTTTACTTTTGGGTCCATAACTCCTTTATTAGGTACACTTTCATGGTAAAAATAGTATGCTGGATCCCCTATTCCATAGAGGTAGTGATAAGGGAACTTGCAAGGTTCATTGGCTGGTCCCTGAGGTTCATTGGTGCTGTTGTGACCATATATCCAACACTTTACCACTCAAGTCGAATTTTCTATTTTTTTTTTCAATTTTTTTGGTTACAGTTTCAATGTTGAGACCTGTGGCATATTAAAGGTATTAGATAGGGGCACCAACACCCCAAGTTATCATTTTTTTGCAACCTCATCTTGGGGTCAGGATTAAGTGTCAAAGTTGAAAATCACCCATATTTGTAACAAAGCTTGTAACCCTTTCAATATGCATGCAGATACATTAACCCTCTTGATACCAAAATGTACCTCTGAATGCCGCCCACTTGAGGTCATTCTTACTTACAGTGTAAACCCCTTCACAAAAAAGGTCCAGAGCCTTAAAGGGGGCTTAGGATAACCCTTGTCCGCTCATAGGATGCCTTTACCGTTCTTAGGATACTTTTCTACCGCTCTTAGGATACCACTACCGCTCTTAAGATACAATACCACCGCTCTTAGGATACCATCACCGCTCTTAAGTGACATAACACCGCTCTTAGGATACGATTACCGCTCTTAGGATACATGACTACCGCTCTTAAGTTCTAGAGCGGTAAATGACGCTAACCCTAACCCTAACCCTAACTCTAATTAGGGGTTAGGGTTAGGATTAGGAAGTTAGGGTTTAACTACCTGAAAAACACTGGCCGACGGAGAATTACTAACGCTATTTAAGGCGACTCCTAATCAGGTGATCCGTTAGGTTTTTATTTCTGCAATATGCGGTCACAAACTTGGATCTGAAAACCTGCGGATATAAAATCCTCTGGAAGTTCCGAATAGAGTGGTGTCGGGTGATTTTAGCTGCTCTAGTCGCGGCCGAATTAAAGGGTATAATAAATGGAATAATTTGGTTGGAGTCAATTTGGATATTAAGACCCTCCGGTTGGACTGTTTTAAGGGTGTTGATCAAAATTGTTCTCTGTGGAGGATATTATCTTGATTTGAAACTTTTTCAATGGGGATGATTTTGCAATCCGAAATTGAGTGGTCTGGTCCATTAAAATGATTTGCGACAGGCTTATCTAATTTATGTCTGATATCAAACCTATGCCTGGTGAATCTGTCCCTAAGGCTTAGGCTTGTTTGGCCTACATATTGGATGCCACATCTAGAGCAAGTGATAAGATAAATCACATTTTCCGAATTGCACGAGAGGTTGTTTTTGATGGGGAAGGTTTTATTAGATTTCGTGCAGAAAAATGATCTGGAATGGGGGAAATGTGGGCAGGTGCCACAGCGACCGCTATTACATGGGCTGGCCGAATGAGTTAATATATTTTTCTGGTGTAGAGTTTCATTTTTAATTGTTCTTAGAAATCTTTTAGAATAACCTCTATGTCTTAGGGCTCTAAACAGGACGTTAATTGTTTTTTGCAGGTCAGAGTTTAATGAGCTGATTCGTTTGAACCTCAAAATTTGTGATTTAATTAAGCCTTTAAATGTGTGTTTGGGATGGAACGATTTCTTATGAAGTAGTTGGTGTGTATCTGTGGGTTTAAAGAAGACTTTTGTATCTAAACGGCCTGTTTCGTTAAATTTGGGACCTTTAAATACTGTTGTATCTAAGAAATCGATGGACACCTCGCTAATTGTTGCTTTTAATTTTACTGCGGGGTGGTGATTGTTTAAGATTTCAAAATAATTATCGAATTCTTTTTTGGTTTTAGTCCAAATGATGAAGATGTCGTCCAAGTACCGAAGATAGGTTACCGGATGGGAGGAGCATTTGGTGAAAACTTCTCGCTCCCAAGCTGCCATAAAAATTTTGGCGTAGCTGGGAGCGAATTTCTTTCCCATCGCGGTACCTGATACTTGGAGGAACCATCTCCATGGAATTCAAAGTCATTTTTTTCTAGGCTTATTTTTAAGGAGTTCTAAAATCTCTAGGTCTGGTCTTTTTGGATCTGGAAATAGGTCGAAACTGTCCTTAACTGCTTTAAGTCCTGCTTTATTATCAATGTTAGTGTACATACTATCCACATCCAAAGAAATTAATAGGCTATTTTTAGGAATTACCAAATTTCTAATTTTTTGAATGAAATCATTGGTGTCCTTGAGGTATGCTGGATGGCGGATCGATAGAGGGGCTAAAAAATGGTCGATATACTCTGAGACTGCGTAGGATTCGCTACTGCAGTCGGAGATGATAGGACGCCCCGGGGGTATTTTAAAGGGGATAGACCATTTGTCTGGAGGTTTGTGAATTTTGGGGAGAGTATAAAGGTGACGGGGTCTCGGATCCTGGGGTGGGTGTAGATATTCAAATTGTTTTTTGGTTATGAACCTAAGGTTTTTAAGTTTATGTATTATTGAAGAAATTTCCAAACTGGTTTGGGGATACAACGGTTGTTTGAGTTTTTTATAATGTCTGGTGTTTGATAATTGTCTATGACATTCCCAAATGTAATCATCTTTGTTGAGTATGACGGTGGCCGAACCTTTATCGCTTTTTTTAATGATAATAGATTCATCATTTTTGAGTGTGTTGATTGCCGAAATTTCATTATGGGGTAGATTGTTTTTCTCTTGTGGTATGTTGATTGCTGATACTTCTTTAAAAATGTCTTTAATTTTCTTGATAATGGGATTAGGGGTGAGGGCTGAAGGGGGTGTCCAATTACTTTTAGGGATGAAGGGAAGCTTTTCACCTCTTAGATTTTTGTTGTGGAAGAAATGTGTTATGGACAATTTGCGGCCGAAATCTCTAACTGGTAGTTTAAGGGCTTTGCGGGAAATGTTTACGGGGGTCGGGATGAATTTCAGACCTTTATCAAGTAGTGAATGTTCGGCGGATGTCAGACTCCTAGAGCTCAAATTCACTACTGTCTGGCCAAGTTGGAGGTGACTGTGACCTTCCGGGTGATCTAAAAAAAATGATCGAGCCAAAACTTCAGGATGGAGTTGGCTCGACCGGAGGTCCAGTGGAACCCATCCGACTCAAAGGACTCGTCTCGGAACAATGGCAGCGCGCCAATGATTTCCCTGTTTGATTGTTTGTAAATTTCTAAGTTTATTTCCTCTATAGTGGCACATTCAAACTCAGGGAGAATTTCTTCATCGTAAAAAAGATAACTGAAATATATTTTACTGTCCGAAAAGGTGTGCCGAGCGGCCTGAATGAGGTCGCATAGGGCTCGTCTAGTGGCAGGAACATCACTATTGGCCCTATCATTTAACCCAATATGAACTAAGATTTTTTTAGGATTAAACCCAGTGTGCCTGTAATTCCGAAAGAGCCTAGTAAGATGTTTGATTTTGGCACCTGGGTAGGAATGAATTTCAACATCGTTCCGAGGGGAGTGTGTGATTCGTGACAGGTTCGAGGCACCTACAACCAAAATTGATTTGGTGACTCCGGGAAGTCGCCAATCCTCTTTGTTTGAGGTCCTCGGATGACGGGTGATGGAAAGTTTGGGAGGGGAGCGGACTGCCTCAGCATAGGAAGTGGGAGTGGAAGGTGGAGATGGGCAGGGGGAGGGGTTGCGGGAGGGTGGTGAAGGAGGGTTAGAGTGGTGGCGTTTATTAGTACGAGTTGAGGAAGGATTGGGAGGTGTGTTAGTGATGAGAGATCTTCTTGGATTAGAAGGTGTGACGGGTTTGACAGAAGGTTTGGGTTTAGGAGGAGAGGTGGGTCTGGTGCGCTTAGGTGTTTTAAAAGGAGGAGAGATAGAATCGGTTGCCCGACGTTTAGTAGGTGTGCGGGGTGATGCCAAAGCGTGGAAACGGTTGTGCAAGGGAATGGAAGGAGGTGGAGACCTGGACTGAGAGGTGGCGGGAGGTTGAGGATTAGGGTTAGTTCTAGGTCTGTTAGTTTTGGGTTGGGGTTGAGAGGTGACGGGAGGTGGAGGGTTAGGGTTAGTTCTAGGTCTAGGGTTGGGCTGGGTCCGCTGAGGACGGGGAACCGAAGCGTTTTGTAGGTCTTTAACAATTCTGAAGTACTCAGTTGTCGTGGCTCGACTGAGTTTCTTACCAAAATTACGCTTAGCCCACTCAAGGCCTGTTTTTGAAAAAGAATTGATTTGAAATGTCGAAAGTGAGTGGGCCGGGTTAGGGTTAGGGTTAGGTTTTAGGATTAGGGAGTTAGGGTTTAACTACCTAAGAAACACTGGCCTAGGGAGAATTACTAACGCTATTTAAGGCGACTCCTAATCAGGTGATCCGTTAGGTTTTTATTTCTGCAATATGCGGTCACAAACTTGGATCTGAAAACCTGCGGATATAACTCTTGAAGCTCCGAATAGTGGTGTCGGGTGATTTTAGCTGCTCTAGTCGCGGCCGAATTAAAGGGTATAATAAATGGAATAATTTGGTTGGAGTCAATTTGGATATTAAGACCCTCCGGTTGGACTGTTTTAAGGGTGTTGATCCAAAATTGTTCTCTGTGGAGGATATTATCTTGATTTGAAACTTTTTCAATGGGGATGATTTTGCAATCCGAAATTGAGTGGTCTGGTCCATTAAAATGATTTGCGATAGGCTTATCTAATTTATGTCTGATATCAAACCTATGCCTGGTGAATCTGTCCCTAAGGCTTAGGCTTGTTTGGCCTACATATTGGATGCCACATCTAGAGCAGGTGATAAGGTAAATCACATTATCCGAATTGCACGAGAGGTTGTTTTGGATGGGGAAGGTCTTATTAGATTTCGTGCAGGAAAATGATCTGGAATGGGGGAAATGTGGGCAGGTGCCACAGCGACCGCTATTACATGGGCTGGCCGAATGAGTTAATCTATTTTTCTGGTGTAGAGTTTCATTTTTAATTGTTCTTAGAAATCTTTTAGAGTAACCTCTATGTCTTAGGGCTCTAAACAAGACATTAATTGTTTTTTGCAGGTCAGAGTTTAATGAGCTGATTCGTTTGAACCTCAAGATTTGTGATTTAATTAAGCCTTTAAATGTGTGTTTGGGATGGAACGATTTCTTATGAAGTAGTTGGTGTGTATCTGTGGGTTTAAAGAAGACTTTTGTATCTAAACGGCCTGTTTCGTTAAATTTGGGACCTTTAAATACTGTTGTATCTAAGAAATCGATAGACACCTCGCTAATTGTTGCTTTTAATTTTACTGCGGGGTGGTGATTGTTTAAGATTTCAAAATAATTATCGAATTCTTTTTTGGTTTTAGTCCAAATGATGAAGATGTCGTCCAAGTACCGAAGATAGGTTACCGGATGGGAGGAGCATTTGGTGAAAACTTCTCGCTCCCAAGCTGCCATAAAAATGTTGGCGTAGCTGGGAGCGAATTTCTTTCCCATCGCGGTACCTGATACTTGGAGGAACCAATCTCCATGGAATTCAAAGTCATTTTTTTCTAGGCTTATTTTAAGGAGTTCTAAAATCTCTAGGTCTGGTCTTTTTGGATCTGGAAATAGGTCGAAACTGTCCTTAACTGCTTTAAGTCCTGCTTTATTATCAATGTTAGTGTACATACTATCCACATCCAAAGAAATTAATAGACTATTTTTTGGAATTACCAAATTTCTGATCTTTTGAATAAAGTCATTGGTGTCCTTGAGATATGCTGGGTGGCGGATAGATAGAGGGGCTAGAAAATGATCGATATACTCTGAAACTGCGTAGGATTCGCTACTGCAGTCGGAGATGATAGGACGCCCCGGGGGTATTTTAAAGGGGATAGACCATTTGTCTGGAGGTTTGTGAATTTTGGGGAGAGTATAAAGGTGACGGGGTCTCGGATCCTGGGGTGGGTGTAGATATTCAAATTGTTTTTTGGTTATGAACTTAAGGTTTTTAAGTTTATGTATTATTGAAGAAAATTTTCTAAAACTGGTTTGGGGATACAAAGGTTGTTCAAGTTTTTTTATAATGTCTGGTGTTTGATAGTTGTCTGTGACATTCCCAAATGTAATCGTCTTTGTTGAGTATGACGGTGGCCGAACCTTTATCGCTTTTTTTAATGATTATAGATTCATCATTTTTAAGTGTGTTAATTGCCGAAATTTCATTATGGGGTAGATTGTTTTTCTCTTGTGGTATGTTAATTGCTGATACTTCTTTAAAAATGTCTTTGATTTTCTTGATAATGGGATTAGGGGTGAGGGCTGAAGGGGGTGTCCAATTACTTTTAGGGATGAAGGGAAGTTTTTCACCTCTTAGATTTTTGTTGTGAAAGAAATGTGTTATGGCCAATTTGCGGCCGAAATCTTTAACTGGCAGTTTGAGGGCTTTGTGGGATATGTTTACGGGGGTTGGGATGAATTTCAGACCTTTATCTAATAGTGAGTGTTCGGCGGATGTCAGACTCCTAGAGCTCAAATTCACTACTGTCTGGCCAAGTTGGAGGTGACTGTGACCTTCCGGGTGATCTAAAAAAAATCGAGCCAAAACTTCAAGATAGAGTTGGCTCGACCGGAGGTCCAGTGGAACCCATCCGATTCAAAGGACTCGTCTCGGAACAATGGGAGCGCGCCAATGATTTCCCTGTCTGATTGTTTATTAATTTCTATGTTGATTTCCTCGATAGTGGCACATTCAAACTCGGGGAGAATTTCTTCATCATAATTACAGATAACTAAAGTAAATTTTTACTAGCCGAAAAGGTATGCCGAGCGGCCTGAATAAGGTCGCATAGGGCTCGTCTAGTGGCAGGAACATCACTATTGGCCCTATCATTTAACCCAATGTGAACTAAGATTTTTTGAGGATTAAAACCAGTGTGCCTGTAATTTCGAAAGAGCCTAGTGAGATGTCTAATCTTGGCACCTGGGTAAGAATGAATTTCGACATCGTTCCGAGGGGAGTTCGTGATTCGGGACAGGTTCGAGGCACCGACAATCAAAATTGATTTGGTGACTCCGGGAAGTCTCCAATCATCTTTGCTTGAGGTCCTCGGGTGACGGGTGATGGAAAATTTGGAAGGGGAGCGGACTGCCTCAGCATAGGAAGTGGGAGTGGTTGCGGGAGGGTGGTGAAGGAGGGTTAGAGTGGTGGCGTTTGCTAGTACGAGGTGAGGAAGGATTGGGAGGTGTGTTAGTGTTAAGGGATCTTCTTGTTAAGGGATTAGAAGGTGTGAAGGGTTTGACAGAAGGTTTAGGAGGAGAGGTGGGTCTGGTGCGTTTGGGAGTTTTAGAAGGAGGAGAGATAGAATCGGTTGCCCGACGTTTAGTAGGTGTGCGGGGTGATGCCAAAGCGTGGAAACGGTTGTGCAAAGGAATGGAAGGAGGTGGAGACCTGGGCTGAGAGGTGGAGGGAGGTTGAGGATTAGGGTTAGTTCTAGGTCTGTTAGGTTGGGAGGTGGAGGGTTAGGGTTAGTTCTAGGTTTGTTAGGGTTGGGCTGGGTCTGCTGAGAGCGGGGAACCGAAGCGTTTTGGAGGTCTTGAACAATTCTAAAATACTCAGTTGTCGTGGCTCGACTGAGTTTTTTGCCAAAATTGCGCTTGGCCCACTCAAGGCCTGTTTTTGAGAACCCCCCCTCCAAACCCCCCCCCCCCCCACCCCCCCCACCCCCCCCCCCCCCCCCCCACCACCCCCCCCCCCCCCCTTAATTTGGAACGTCCCCCCCCCCCCCCCCCACCCCCCCCCACCCCCCCCCCCCCCCCCCCCCCCCCCCCCCCCCCACCCCCCCCCCCCCCCCCCCCACCCCCCCCACCCCCACCCCCCCCGACCCCCAAGTGACCCCCCCCCCCCCCCCCCCCCACCCCCACCCCCCCCCCCCCCCCCCCCCCCCCTCCCCCCCCCTGGGCCAACAGCTGTCCTAAAGAATGAGATCGAAATACAGCCACGATAGTGGTCGCACAATACTTGGGCTATTCTCATACCCCAGGTTTTGTTGACCTCCCCAATTTTGAAATGCAGGTCCGAAGTAGCCTGCGCAGGTTTGATGAAACGATTTAAAAAAGAAATTTGTCGAAAAAACGCTCGGGTGTGGGCCCCGCCGCCCGCTTGACACTTTAAGACATTGAAATGGTGCAGGGCTTGTAAGATTTTATAAAAAAAAATTTTGAGCCCTATGTAACGAGTTATTCAAGATGGACCAAATAGCAGGTGGTTAGAACTTCCCAAAAAGGGTTAGGGTATTTTTTGCCGTGGATCCCTAGGGTTAGGGTCCGCGAACCCTCTTAAGTCCATTTTTCTAATTTTCACCAAAATCACATTTTTGACAAATTTTTTGTCTAACGGTGCCAAATTCACCAACAATTTTTTTGATTCTATTTGGAACTTAATTTGAGCCCTATGTAACGAGTTATTCAAGATGGACCAAATAGCAGGTGGTTAGAACTTCCCAAAAAGGGTTAGGGTAGTTTTTGCCGTGGATCCCTAGGGGGGTAGGATTCGCAAGGATATACCCCAAGGAACCCCTAACCCTCCCACCGGAAGTGGTACTTTTTTTTGAAATTTCAAAGTTCCAAAAAATAAACCCAGGTTGGGTCCTCCCCGTTACAAGATCTAAAAAATTTTCTCTACTCAAAATCCTTTAAATTAAGCTAGTTCCTTTATTTTTTTTAAGGTACAGGGCTGTGTAAGGGCTCAAAATTTAGGCAATCTCACAAGCTTTCCAATGAGCTAAGTTTGAAGGTCGAAGGTCAAAGGGTTCAAAAACTAGAGCCCAAACAAATTTTGAATTAGGCACAAATCGCCATTTTGACGGTCAGAAAATAGGGTCATGTGGTTAGACCATATCTCTGCCATTTTTAATCAAATTGAACCCAACTTTTTAGACAAGATAGATAAAAGATAGAACTTGATTTTCACAAAAAATGGCGAATTTGACCCTTCCGGAAGTTGGTCAACAGAAAGCCTGAAAATCGAGGGCCACGGACCGAATGTTGCTTAACAGGGTAAATTTCAAATTAAAATTTTAGTACCTTCCTGTAAATTGAAGTCAATGCCAGTTTGCCCAACGGTAGCCCAATTCCATGAGTACATTTTCACCAATTTTCAGCTTCCTGAGTCCAAGGGTGTGGGCTCAAATCACCTTCAAGCAAAAAGGCGGGAAATCGATTTTCTGGTTGTCTCTGAACGTTAGGGAATTTTTGAAGGTATTTTTACAAAGACCTTATAAAGGGTCAAATTTGCCCAAAAGATTATCAAAATCGTGATATTTTTAAGGGCCGAATTTTGCACCCAAAAATTGAAACTTTGTCCCCTCACTGCTTGCACCTAGCGCTTTGAAACTTTTAGTATTTATGCCCCTTTAAAAGACCTTTCGATTGATGCCTTAATTTGTTATCAGATCCCTATAGGGACCGATAAATAAGGATTTTAATTTAGGGGACTTTGGAACTTAATTCAAGCGCAAATCCGGCGATATTTCGCTCACCGGAAGTTCTAGAGCTCCAAAATTTTTGTCAAAGTAGTGTTTAAGTCTAGGCATGCGAGATCTGGATGGAATTTTTCGTAGCTGAAAAATAAAAAATGTGACCTCGAAAAAACTGGTTTTTTCGGCGCTAAATATTTGTCCATGAATGGAATTTAAACATAAAACATAAAATTGATTAAACCTCAATTATTCCTCGAAAAATTTCTTGATGAAGTTGAAATTTTATATGTAGCTTGCAGGAGGTACTGTCCAGTCAAAAACGGAATGTCAATCCAATATCTCATTAAAATAAATTGCTGTGGTTTTATATTTTACATGTGTATATAGGAGACCTGAGGCTATTACTTATGTAAGTTTAGTGGTCATCAGGTCAAAGGTCATTGTGAAATAGGAAATAGTATTTATTAGTAAATAATAGATGTCCACTCAATTTGTGAAATAGAGGACAAATACAAAAGAACAACACGAACATAATTTATTTTTCTGTGCGTCTGAGAGTGTTGGCCATCTGAAGATGTTCACACCCGAACCACGATGAGGTCCTCTCAGTCCGACTTCCTCGGGTGAAAAATAATATAGAAATAAATAAAACACAAATAGTGAAGATAACAAAAAAATCTGCCCAAAGGAGGCACAAAATGAGACGTGTGCACAACATGACATATTTCATTAAGTACAATACATAATTGAAATGTTCTCTTATATATAAAAACAAAATATTTGTTAACATAAATGTTCAACAATACATAAGATTGTAAATAATTATACAATGTTCGTTAATATAAATGTTCAACGACAACATTAAAATGTTGACATAAATGTTCAACAATACATAAGATTTACATTATACAATGTTCGTTAACATAAATGTTCAACGACAACATTTTAAAATGTTGACATAAATGTTCAACAATACATACACATTGTACAATCTTTGTCAACATAAATGTTCAATGATAACATTTAAAAAAAACCCAGAAAATTGCAAACATAATGAATGATATTCGTTAACATAAAAAATTACATTTTGAAAATAACTGTTAAAAACTTACATTAATAGACAAGTACAACACATATACATATAAAAATAATGATAAAGATGAAACGAATAATAAAAAAATCAATAAGAACAAAAAAAAAAAATCTCCTCCTCCTTTAAGCAGTGACATTTACCCTAACCAAACACATTTAATGCTGCCTTTTCCTTCTTCGAGCCTCCGCCCGCACTCTATCAACTATTTTCTTTTCATACATGTCGTAACCAAACTGTCGACGGAACTTCCGAATCAATCTTTTCCCAGCGATTGAACCATTCAAAGTACTGAAAATCTCTCTCTTTTTCATTTCTTCACGGGAAATATTTCGTTTACACAGCCGCAGCAACAGCTTTGCATCTTCCTCTACGAATGATCTCCTTCCATGCGATAAAACCTCTATCTGCGAGACTTCCTTCTCTGAGTCTGACGACTCTGTTTCCTCTCCCGACTGCCAAGCTTCCTCCTCTGATTCCAACAAACTCGCTTCTCCTTTACTCTTCTGTGAAGCTTCCTCCTCCTCCTCCGATGATTCCGTTTCATCTCTTCTCTCTCCCATTTCCTCTGCCTGTGGCCTCGATTCAAGAGACTTTCGTTGATAGAGTGGCTCCAGAGCTCCGTGGAATAAAGAAGAATCAATGAAATATTCATAATAATAATTGTTAAGAAAACGGTTTGGAATTATACTTACTCCAGTGTCGGTTCTTTTTTCCATTACCGTCTGGATAAGCCCTGATACAGCGGGAGCCTTCTTCCCTCGATCATACAGATCAT
>BROG01002121.1:0-15856 GCA_030159075.1 Atrina japonica | reverse complement strand
ATTTTATATTAACATCACGTCTGGATTCCAGGAAAAGGCTTTTACATTAGGCCTACCAGTATTTTCGCGCCTCGCTACGCTGTGCAAAAACAATTATATACTCTTTCTTTCCTTTAACTGAAAATCCTGGATCCAACCAGGTTTTGTCTGTATATATTAGATTTTATGGGCTTGGACTACCGACTTTGTATTATGTGTTGTGTTTGGCCTACATATCGGTAAAGATAATTTTTTACAGTTTTCTCAGTATGTAGGGGCTGAGTGGTCAGAACATCGTGCTTTAAATCATGAAGTCCTTCACTTCCTGTCAGCGCAAGTTCAAATCCCACAGGAACCTAAGCTTATTTTTGTGAGAAAGTTTCCCAGTTTACTTGCAAAAGGCCAGTGATCTCTTCCTGGGTACATTGTAAACGGGTTCTCTCGCTTGTACAGGCTCCCAAATGAGAAAAAAATATTGTTTTATTTGATGCATAAAACATGACCCCTTAATGAAATATTGCCTGCAAATTAATACAACAATGAAAAATAAGTGAAATAACCAGGGAGAGCCTGTCCCAGTAAATAAAATAATTTTGAAACCCTTAATTTTTCTATAAAAGACGGAAAATTAAAAACAAATTTCCCCAATTTTTTTTTGCGCCACGCTCCGCTTGGCGAATAAATTTTAGAATTACACTACACCCGTCTGATGATGTATGCATTGCATCACAAATAGGTATAATTTTATGTCATCTTCCTAAAAACAACCTCCTTTTTTCTATGTCCACCACTGTTGTATGTATAATTTGCATAATCAAAAAAACCGCTTTCAAAAAAAATTGCCCCCCCCCCCCCCCCCCCCCCCAACTTTTGATTTGCTTCCTGTGCCACTGTAGCGTACCATCCTCATTGAGTTCTGGACTTAATTGAAATTTGTGACATTATCCTAACCGACAAAAACGAAAAAAAATGAAAAAAATCGATGCATTAATGGAGTAGCTAGGGGGATTCCGTAGAAGTTCTTTAATTTACCTTGGTGTACTAGTGATATATTAAACAACAATAAACAAACAAACAAAACGAGTGACATAAATTTCGCCCTAGTTATTGTACCGCAGTAGAGCGTCACCACGTGACCGCCGACACCTTGCCGTTTATAAATAGATCAATGTGTTAGATGTTTCCCACGTTTAATCAACTAATTAGTTGGAATTGAACTTTAAAAATACGACGAAAGTTCATGCGAATACGCATTAAGAGAGCACAGAAAAGTTTATTTATGAACATTACTCCCCGGAATGTGACTTTAAACATGAACTGTTAAAATATAAAACTATGTAGAATATACATGAAAATGTACATTATATTAAAATGTCATAATGTTATATCATCTCTATATGCTCGTCTCTGCTATATAATATCCTCATGTGCTGCTATTGATATAGAGGAGCGAATAGAAGAATTTCTTATCGTAAATAGAGGGATTAAAATGTTTCAGCATTTACACAGCACTTTTACAATAATCCGATAGACAAAAAAGAAACAACGATCGAAATGTGTGTAATGTTACTCATGCTTTTTTGTATTCTTTTTTTACAGCATATACTATGATTCACATAACTTGGCGGGGCGGAATAACCATTTGATTATCATACAACTGATTCTACTCACTTTTTGGATATAACAAGCTGCACGGGAAATGGGTACTCTCTTATGTTTGGTGACGAGTAGGATTCCTCATACTTCTTACCAAAACCGTGTTTCAGTCATAATTGGACACGACCCTCTATAACTGATTAATCTTTCCGCACGTGAATATGAAACAGGCTATTACACCTCCTGTAGCCCTCCTCATGGTAGAAATTATTCAAAAGTCATATTTTGAACAAAGTAACTTCCTTTTTCGTTGGAGTTTCCTGCTCATAAGGAAAACACACGGATTCTGTAGATTTCATGTATGTTCAAGGTTACCTTTGTTTAAACATTTGTATTATGTTTACAGAGTATCACAGTTAATTCGTCAATATTATCAGTATCTTGCTGAATGATAAGAAATAGAAAAATTAATCTGCAAGTACTTTTAATCAGCGATTATAAAATATACAACGGTATTCTGTAATCCAGGAGAAAAGAAAGAAACACTGCATTTAAATACATGTATTGCCCAATGTTTCTCATTTCATCTGCACTTCTCTTTTCAACACAAATATTCAGTTTATGTATAATTATGAACGTTCATGTATTCTGCTTTGGAATACTCAATGATTTCTTACTTATTCAGTTTTGACTTCTTGGTATTGTACAATTGAGCAAAGCACTATCGTATGCTAATTGTATAGTGAACTGTTCATTGATACCTAATGCTCAAAAACTAAGTACGATTTAACCCTCTTTCCAGTTTTCTCAAAAGATGCTTCGACTTCTATCTCAGTACCGCTGAATGTAAAACTTATTGTCATTCTATCTTTGTATATATCTATCTTCTCCTTTGGTGATTTCATGTACAGTGATACAGATTATAAAACAAGAGGCTCTCAAGAGCCTGTATCGCTCACCTGGTTATTTGCTTGAGAAGATCAGACGAACCGAGCAATTTTTGTAAAGGACCTTCCATACATAAATCCTGTAAAGTTTGGTTGAATTTGATTCAGTGGTTTCAGAGGAGAAAATGAAAATGTGATTTTCCCATAGGATCCAATGATAAAACTAAGCCCAGCCCTGGCGGCCATGGTTTTGACAGATCGGAACGAAAATGAGCAATCTTTGTAAAGGACCTTCAATACAATCATTCTTCTAAAGTTTGGTTATATTTGCTTCAGCGTTTTCAGAGGAGAGAAGATGAAAATGTTATTTTCCCACAGGATCCAATGTTCTTCTTCCAAGTCAGGAACCAGATTCATGAATGAATGAATAAGGTTTCTGCGAAAACTTTGCAGTGTGTGCAGCACAGCAGTCTTCTTTTGGCTATATAATGTTAAACTAAGCCCCGTTCTAGTGGCCATGATTTTTGACGGATCAAAACAAAATGAGCAGTCTTTGTAAAGGACCTTGCATACATCATTCCTGTAAAGTTTGGTTAAATTTGTGTCAGTGGTTTAAGAGGAGAAGATGATTTTTTCTATAGGATTCAATGTTAAACTAAGCCTCGCCATAGCGGCCATGTTTGTTGACGCAAAGTGATTCCAAAAGCCAGGTGAGATAAAAATGGCGGTCAAGGAACAATTTTCAACAACGGTTTTGAAGTCGCAACATCAATATCTATTTGGAAACCAAATTTCATTGAAATCAAACAATGTTGAATTTCCCCGCCTTTTTTGTCGGCCATTTTGAAAATGGCGGTCAACAAACAATTTTCAACACCGGTTTTGAAGTCGCCACATCATTGCAAACATTTTATCAATTTAACATTCGACCTCTATATCTTTCATAGTTTTGGAGTTAGAAGACGAAAAACATAAAAATTGAAAAAATTCTGTGAAAAAAGGGCAATAACTCCTACACAGGTTTTTGGATTGTCTTTAAATTTTCAGGGTGGGTAGATCTTGATATGCTGAACATTTTTGCAATTTACACTTGACCTCTATCTGCTACATTTTTGAAATAAAAAATAAAAAATGCCAAAATTTTGAAAATTTTACAAAAAAGGGCTATAACTCCGAGATGAGTTTTCCGATTTTCTTCAAAATTGCATGGCAGGTAGATCTCATCAAGCTGATCACTTTTATCCTATGTCAGATTTTTGATATCTGTAATGGTTTTTGAGTTATTGGCCAAAAACTGCAATTTACCCCCCATGTTCTATTTTTAGCAACAGCGGCCATGTTGTTTGACCTGCGACATAGAAAATAACAAATTTGAAACTAAATACCCCAGTGACGATTCAGTTCAAGTTTGGTTCAATTTGGCCCAGTGGTTTCAGAGGAGAAGATTTTTGAAAGTGAGTTAACGACGGACTGCAATTTACCCCTATGTTCTATTTTTAGCAACAGCGGCCATGTTGTTTGACCTGCGACATAGAAAATAACAAAATTTGAAACTAAATACCCTAGTGACGACTCAGTTCAAGTTTGGTTCAATTTGGCCCAGTGGTTTCAGAGGAGAAGATTTTTGAAAGTGAGTTAACGACGGACGGACGGACGACGGACGGACGCAGGACGCAAAGTGATTGCAAAAGCTCACCCTGACATAGTCAGGTGAGCTAATAAAAACGCCATAATAATTTTGTAATATTGAACAAAGTAACTTAATTTTCGTTATAATTTTGGGGTTTCCTGTTCATAATGATCAAACAAACACGAATTATGGTGATTTCAAGGTTACGTAATGGTCTATATGTGTACCTTTTTATCATTTGTATTATGTATACAGAGTATCACAATTAATTCGTCAGCATTATCAGTATCCTCCTGTGTTACTTTTTCTGAAGGATAACAAATGGGAAAATTAATCTATAAGTATTATAATTAGCTATTATCAATTACACAGAGATCTTACTGTAATCTGGAAGAAAAAAAGTACCATCGTATTAAGATATTGCTGAATGTTCCTCATTTTTCTGCATTTCTCTTGTCATCCAATATATTCAGTTTATGTAAAGTTATTAACTTTCATGTATTCTGCCTTGATTTACATTATGTTCTCTTACTTATCTCAGTTTTGACTTCTTGGTATCGTATAATTTAGCAGAGCCCTATCGTATGTTGACAGTATAGTGAACAGTTCATTGATACCTATTACTCAAATGCGAAGTAAGATTTCACTTTCTCTCCGGTTTTCTCGAAAGCTGCCTCGACTTCTAACTCAGTACCGCTGAATGTAAAACTAATTTGTACGGTATCTTTGTATATATCTATCTTCTCCTTAGGGATTTCTAGGATCACACAACCGATTTTTGTACAACTATCGTCTGTTGTATATGTCGGTGCAGAATCTGTGGAGATGTAGACATTATAGTGATATTTATCATCTTTACGCTTACAATCAAACCCTAATGCTGTTCTGGATTGGAATTGTCCAACTACTACTGATTCATCTTTCCGTACTTGAATATCAAATACTTTACCACATCGTATTTCTTCCTTATGATTTAGAAACTTGTAATCTTCACGGTGAACGCCGTCTTTAAATGGTAGAGAACAGCGAACACCATATGTGTACTTACACACTCTTTCCCTGATCAGAGCCGGATTGTGACCATATATAACTGCCCCCTTTAAAACAGAAAGACCGGCTTCCCTAGGAATTGTCAATCGTTTACGTGGAAACGTAGTTTTCATACAATATTGAACCACTGGAGAATCGGAGTATCCACCGACAAGTAATATTGTATCCACGTGTTCCATCCCGCGTCCTTTGAATATCTTGAGCAAATGGTTACAAATGTCGTTAGTAGATTCTTGGAATAATAACTGACATAACACTGTGCTCAGCTGCAATTTATCTTTTTTTAAAGTGATGTGTTGATGTTTATCTTTCAAGGCTCGCTTAAGTGTCATACCACTCTCGGCAAAGTTCTGATATTCATGTTGCGTTTGTGTTTTTTCAACAGATCCCTTTACAGTTGTTGTAAAGTTCATTTTCTTAAATACTTTATTCAGTGATGCTGGTATCCTTATAACAATAGACGAGTCTTTCTTTGGATCTATTACTCGTTTCTTTGCAGAATTTCAAGCATGTCATATTTGTTATTTTTTTTAAACTTTAACATATTAGTGTTGCCAACAGTTTCATTTAAAACAAACTGCAAGGCCACCTTAGTGCCACCCCAGTTTCCACCATTTGCACTGAATATTTCCCTCACAGATCCGTCATCTTTAACTTCATGTGCAGTGATGTCAATGGTGCCACCTATAGAATGTAAAAATAATTATTATTAATAATAAGATAATTTCTAATGTGTACATTAGTTTTAAGATATTCTGGTTGGCTTACAAAGAAGACTGTGAAATTGATTTCATAAATAAAGCTACGTAAGACTGTTGGAACACACACACACACACACACACACACACATACACACACACACACACACACACGCACACACACACACACTGAAATTGTTTTAATCCCTTTTTATAATATTTCTAAATACTATGCAACTCTTTCTGTAATGTTATATCTGAAAGTAGATAAAGCTATGAATTCTATTGAAATAAATTCTACGTTCGTCCAAGCTGGTGTTTCAATTGATAAAGGTACAAGTAAGTTTAGGCAGTAATTTCTACGGCTTTGTTGCTCTAGTTCTGTTTCAAGATAATCAAAGCTATGTCCCATTTCGTCATTTTCAGACAGTCATCTTTTTACAGTGGTTACGTTTAGACAGATTTGAGACTACATTTAGGTTTTTGGCCTTACACTCTACATCCTCTTTTATAATTCGAGCTAAACTGATGAAGTGTAACCGACAGAAACGATCGCCTTGAGCATTTTTCGACCCTATTCATTTACAAAACTTTGATATTATTTGTATAATATTAACAACCACTGGGTCGTTGCCGCTGCTGATCGACCGTTGGATTTTCCGAGAATATACATAAAACCAGTATACGGTATTTCGGTGCCAGCTGATTATTTTATACTGAAGTAATATTTCAAATAGATATAATATTTTAAATTCTAATATTAAAAAAATAAAAAATTGGCCATCTATTAAATGGATTCAAATTATTTTTGCCTTTAATGACCCATTTTTTGTTTCCAAACTCTACAGCCCTATTTTTTAATTTCGATCTCAACTGATGAAGTCAAATCAACAGAAACGATTGTCTTGGGCATTTGTTTAGCTTTCATGCTGCTACAAAGTATAACGTTTGTAGTATGTGTATACAGTGGAACTAATTCATGTACCACGTGATACCCGATAACGTTTGTGCGGGATCATTGCTTCTACTGGTAATGGAATGTAACTTTACGTAATCTTCACGCTGATATGACGTAAGTGCGGGATATCGTCTGCTAATGTTATTCCATCACCAACAGAAACAACCCGCACAAACGTTATCGGGTATCACGTGGTACATGAATTAGTTTCATTATCATAAGTAATCGCTAATTTTGTGACTTTGGATTTTTAGATCATATCATTTTGTCTCTAAAATGTATTGTGGTGTACGGTATATTTCAGGTAGCGGAACATTTCGTTAACAGTCTTTTGACTTGAGCTTGTTTAATGCAAGACGAAAAGGAATTGTCAAAAGAGGAGACACGATTGGTGACTAAATTAAAAGTTGTTCAAAGTCAACCGGCTGATCTTCTGTGATACTGTGTTAGAAATCATGTATATCTAATTTGAAACTGTATCGAAATATAAAGATGCGATTTCACTTGCCTTTATAATTATCTTGATTTATTTATATATGCATCCGACAAGGTCGAAACGCAAACTAAAATAGTAATATTCTTAAATAAACTAATTTTCAGTTTATTAACTTCATATTTAGTGTCATGAGAGAATATTTAGCAACATGAAAAGTTATCACTCAAGCGGCTACACATAGCATATGGTGTTATCGGGGGAATTTCATTATTTCATGGATATTTACTACTTTTTAGCAAATTCTTTGGGTTAACAAACATTAATAGTTACTGATAAAATTGACTGTTCATTGAATTACATTGCACATCGGGTTTATACGTTCAATAACAGTTAAAGCTCGAATTTAAAATTTATTCTACAAAGAACAAATTTTACAAAGAAAGCCGGAATTTAAAATTTATCCTACAAACAACTTGTCTTTGTTTACTGGTGCGCTAGCAATTAGTCCAACTTCACTGGGTACATGCCATCTTAATGTACCTCAAGTGTACGTACGTAGATAGGTAAATAAACAAATTTGAAAAAGTGTGACGTAACGCCATAGTGACATGATAAATGAGTTTTTCTTAGTTAAACCTAGATTTCCTCCAGTTAAACTAGCAGCTTTTCTCAGTTAACCCTAGGTTTACTTCAGTTAATGCGAATTTCGAGGAAAACTAAGTTGAAATTATTAATGTGATTTTGGCATTGCAAATTGAATTAAGTGATTTCGACGCAGTAAAACTGAACCTACTTTTTGTTCGGTTGATGTGAGTTACAGAGATTACTGAAATTAAACATCTAGGTTTAACTGATAAAACACGCCAAAAATTACAATAATGAGTTAAACTAAAAAATTTTCCAGCAAAACGAGCTAATGCGAGCTACAAGGAACACGCCAAATACACATTAATACATATGGCTGTGCTTCAGGCGCAGTTAAACCTAGTGTTTTCTCGTGAAAAACTAAATTTAACTTATCTTAGTGGCTTTGGTGCTGTTAAACCTTTTTCTTATCAATCAGATATGGTTTTACTCCATTTAATGTGGGTTACTGAGAAAAAAACTAGGTTTAACTGAAGAAAACCTACATCTAATGAGAGAAACTAAGTTTAACCCATTAATGTTTTTTGACGTGTCATAACTTGGCTTTCGAAGACATATAGTTAACAAAAACGTTCTTACTTTGTTCAATATACGTAAGTACACACAAACATCCATCCATCCATCCATCCATGCAAGCAAACATACATACATACATACATACATACATACATACATACATACATACACACACACACACACACATACATACATACATACATACATACATACATAAACCTTCTATAGATACAACATAGGTTTATTCCTGAAGAATTTGTATAATGCTGGCATATTAAAACACAATCTTGTTTAAACATACCTCCTGCATCACAGACAAGGTATTTACACCCAGGTGTAAATATTTGAAAGGTGTCCCCTAAACCTCCTTTCGCTTTCCTCTCGAGTGGAAGATGTTTAATGAAAATAGCAGCTGCCTCGGGTTCCAGACATATAGTAAGTTTGTTGTTTGGGATATCGGCCTTCAAATAAGTACATATACAAAAGTGTAAACAATAAAGAATATACAAATACTAGACGAAAACGACTCTCTGGAAATCCAGAGGAGGGATCATGTGCCATGGAAGAGTGAACATCCACGGTAGATTGTACATACCCATCATGACGCAAAGGTGAAATCCAAATAATTAGATTCCATTTAAACACATCCTGTCAGGTGACTTTTATCAACACGTTAGGAATATAATATTCCCACCACTTGTGGAAAGTTTGTATCCCTGAGGATATACATAAACCCAGTACCTGGTATTTCGGTATCAGCCGATTATTTTACGCTAAAGTAGTACTTCGCTCAGATAGTAGTATTTAAATTCTAAACTCAAAAGCTAAGGTATTCATTTTACAGTCGATACTTTTTAGACGAATTTGAAAATACATTTAAATATATATTATTAGGTTTTGTATGATACCACTTTGTCTTTCGGATATATATATTATAAACATAATACCAAAGTTATAATGCTCAAGACTATCGTTTCTGTCAATTAGACTTCCTCAGTTGTATCAAAGTCGAGCTCAACTGATGAAGTCTTATTGAGAGATACGATAATTTTGAGCAGTTGTTTTAACCACTTTTCCAAAACTATAACTATAGTATTGTTAATTATATATATATATATATATATATATTATATATATATATATATATATATATATATATATATATATGATATTTTATTCGCTGGGCCGTTGCCAGTCCTGCTGGACCTTTTGAGTCTCCGAGGATATACATAAACTCAGTACCAGCCGATTATTTCATACTAAGTATTGTATAGTTTAATTTCACGGGGAGAAAATTTCGCGGTTTTTTAATGGACTTATTTACGGGTATTAAATTTCACGCATGATTGGATACGAATTGGTTTTCTGATACTTCATAAGTGTAAGGTATATTATTCACGGGTATTTAATTTCGTGAAATTTTCATTTGTCGTGAATATAGCGAAATTAAATCTCCCGCGAATAAAAACAACTATACACTATTTCGCTATATATAGTAAATTCCAAACTTGTTAAAGGCATAAGGTTCATACAATGGATACTTCTAGGATTTGGTAATGCATTTACTAGGTTCATTTTTGGTGCTTGTATGGTACCACTTTTATACATTATATAAATATACATTTATATTGATTTTGAGCTCAACTGATGAAGTCTTATTGACGGAAACGATCGTCTTGAGCATTTGTTTTTTTCACTTTTTTGTAAAACTATAACTTTTGTATTGTTACTAATAATAATATCATATATATTCTCCATGTGTCTGCTCTTTTACATCAACAGTTACCTTCTCTGCAGCTTTTCTCATAAATCCTTTTGCGGCGTCGCTCCATATCGCAGGAAGAGTCAAAACCCATTTGATGTCGGAATCTAAGAATCCTGTTATTTGTTTCTTACACATGTGAAGTACTTCATCTTTCAAGTATCTGATAGATTCAGAAAATACATCCATCGCTAACATTCTTTCCCCATTGTCAGACTCCAGCTCAACAGCCTCATTGATAGCTTTCAATGAAATATTATTGTATTAGATATTAATTTGTCATTCATATGTCACCGTATACATCCGCCGTTAGTTTCCAGACATATCCATGGTAGATCACTTGACGTAATTCCTGATCAAAATCAATAAAGACAATTCAACAATAACAAGTATGTCGAGTGGTAACTGCAGTAAATGAAATCTGGATATCTACATTAAAATTTGAAAATGATTCCATTAATACATATATTGTAACATCTTTTACTCGTATTTGTGGCTGTATATGAAATGATCGTAGGTTTAACATGTACAGACGCCAGAATATTAAATCATTACGGAGACATAAACACAGTATGCATGTGATACTCTTAAAGGCATACAGACTGCCTTTTTGATAAAACAATATCCGGGGTTTAGACCAAACCTTTGATTAAAATGGCTAAAAAGATATATTGCCATCGAATATTTAAACATTCCATGCATATATTGTCTAGAATGAATTAAACACGGCAACAATTGATATATTCCTGCCATCCATGTAAGAATACAAATGTTTACTCGCCCATTATTTGATTTCGTTTCACAAATACGACAATATATATTTGTATGTCGAATATTTAAAACGTCTATTACAAATAAATCTATTTTGACAGCCTGTATGCGTTTAAGTGGTGTGTTCAAATCAACACCAACCACAGCAATGCACGTCAAATGATGACATTTACAAGGCAAAATATCAAGATCAGCCAATTGCTTACCAACTGATTGTAAAGCATCATTTTGAAACGACTGAAGTAGAACCAATCTCTATGTTCGTCGTCATCGGCTAGACTCATATATTTTTCATCTGCTTCAAATCCAAAAGAATGAAACGTTTTGTCTGGTTTGAACAGAATAGATGTAGGTGTTTTTTCCGATGTCAAATTTCCTGTTGGATCTATCCAATTTTTTGTTGTCACCTTCGTTGGATCCCTGACAAATTCATCTCTAGTGGAATAACCAAAACCAGAGTACGTAGTTTAAATATATATATATATATATATCGCATTGATCATTATGACTGTAATTTAACATGTACATATTTCTTTAGGGGAAGAAGGACACCTGGTCACGTAACCAGAATGTAAATACAGTAATCTAAATTGGAGTTGATGTTGGTAATGTAAAAAAAAATGTAAATGCGTCACAAACTTCAAATTTGTCCCCAAAAGACATACATGTATTGGTAAATTCACACCAATGAGTAAATAAAGTTGTTTTTTGTGAATGAAATAAACAATAAAGATTCTGTGTCGTCTATGAAGCATAGCTTCACATCGACTGGCATTTTTTGTCCCTCTATCTGTTTCTGTGGGTGTAGTCACATTTTGACATTATCATTTTGTTTATTATTGTATATGATACTTTTGTGAAACTTACATGAAAGGTTAATTTTGATTAGGTGTATTGCCAAGTGACGGTCAAGGTCATGTTCGAGGTCACACTCAAGGTGAAATGGTGGTATAGTCTTCTCTACAAGTATTTTTTGTTAAAATACTCAATTTCAGCATAATTCAAGGTGTTGTTTCTTCGCTATATACCACAGCTTGTTTTGTTGAATCTAAATAGCAGAAATTTGATGACTAAATGTTTATATTGACTGAATTTAAGAATTGATAAAATATTGTTTTTATTTCATAGTTTTCAATCTTTCGTCTTAGATACCATGGCTTTAGATCAAATTTTCCCAAATTAGCTAGAAAAATAAATATAAAAGTAAAATTTTTAATAAGGAATAGGGCAGTAATGAAAAAAAAAATCAAAATACGGTAAAGGGGCATAGCTCTTGCATATACCCACGCATTTCCCAGATTATTCACTCCATTTATACATACATTCATAATGAACAAGTATGCAAAAACTACGAAAAAATTGATGATCAGTTTTTTTTATACTCTAGGGTACCCTTCTTCCCCTTAGATTCATGACTACACTGGGGAGATAACTCTTGAAGCATATTTTCATATTGTCAGATTTTGCTGAAAATTGGTATAAAGAGGTATTTTGATGACGGATTTTCATGAAAAACAGCTTTTAGGGATTTTAGTATTAGATTCTAAAGAGGTTCCGGTTGCCGTGGTAACAAAATAAAGTCAGTGATTTGTCAAAGTTTGATATTGTAGGATTTTGAAGATGAATAAAGTGTATATTTGTATTACATATTCAATGGCAGATGTTGTGAACATATCTATTGTCGTGGTAACAAAATAAATAGGCACTGATTGGGTAAATTTATTTTTTCAGATTTTGCTGAAAATTGGTATACACCGATATGTAGACAATGCAAAGTCTATGGTAAATGTTACGGAAATATTGGTTGCTATGGTTTCTTTATTACCATTATTATCCTATTATTTTGAAACTCTTATTATTTAAAAGAAAAAAATAATGCCTTTTCGTAGTTAGGTAAGTGGAATATTCATTGCGTTTTTATCCAAATATTTATGAGATCTTTGGGTAATTTTGTTTCCGTAAGTATGTTTTAAACTCGTAAAATCGATGATCTCTAATTTTGGGACAATTGTACAGATTTTTCGGGCCAAATTAAATTAATGGTATGTTCCGTTTTGTATTTAACGGGTTACATGGCCTAACGTCCAGATATTGATGAATAACCGTTTGTTTAAATCAAAGGTTGGTTGTGATGTTTTCTCCTTTCTTTAACCACCCAGATGCACAGAAACGAAAGTTATACTACTTGATTCTATGGTAAATTTAATTGACTCCGAATATACTGGACTACTGGAATAAAAAACGAAATAAATATTCCACTTACCTACCGAACCACGAAAGTGGGATAAAGATAAAATCCAACAGGAAAATATTCTGTTCGTTAACACATATAATTCCCGTAATGATAAAATTCTAAGTTCGGCCAAGAGATTCTTCCAATATTAGTGCTATCAAATAACATGAAAAATATTGTGAAACAGTCAACTATTAATAGTCGCCGACAGGCACCGAATCTAAAAAGAAAGCTAAAGGAAAGTATGACAACAAGCTCATCTAATGTTATAAATGCGGCGATCACACACACACACACACACACACACACACACACACACACACACACACACACACACACACACACACACACACACACACACACATACATACATATATATATATATATATATATATATATATATATATATATATATATATATATATATATATATATATATATAATTATTATGTACTGGCTCAGTCGGTAGCGCGCTCGACTCTTGATCGTGAGGTTGTGAGTTCGAGTCCAGCCGGCGGCAGTTGGTTTCCTGTCCTTCGGATGAGACAGTAAAAATCGAGGTCCCGTGTCGCATTTGTGTCGGCACGTTAAAGAACCCTGACTGCTCAATGGCCGTAAATGCTGAGCATAGGCCAAAATTTTAAGCCCTTCACTGGCATTTGGTGACGTCCCCATATGAATGAAAATGAGAGAGAGAGAGAGAGAGAGAGAGAGAGAGAGAGAGAGAGAGAGAGAGAGAGAGAGAGAGAGAGAGTGTGTGTGTGTGTTCATAGATTACTATGGCATTGATCACACTGGTAAAATATATTTAAATATGCATTGATATATCTCCTTTATTAATAAACAACTATTGTCCTGTACATTTCTATTCTTTGGACGACAGTCATTTTTATTTACCTGGTATTTTCAAACCAAAAGTAAAATAACATGAACTTTTTTATTATTTATTGTACATTTATAGAGCGCTCTATACAACTATTAAAATTACTCTAAAGCACTTTACACAAAAGCATATAAATGCCTTAAAATTTGATACAATATACAAGCAGCTTTACAAATTACATAATAGATTAATAGACTTAAATATATATATAAGGCAGTATGTTAAAATGATAGAAAAACTCTGCAGCAGATATGAATATACATATACGTGTATTGAATTAAAAGATTTGCGAGTTCGTTTGGTTAAATAAGTTTACAGGTTAAAAGCAATTTTGAAAATATGAGTTTTAAGTTTCTTTTTAAAAGATATCAATGATGTTTCGAAACGTAGATCATCTGGGAGGCTATTCCATAGATTTAGACACATCGAAGCGCCTGTCTCCGTACAGTTTTGTGGGAGCATCAGGGTTTTCGGATCGTAAAGACCTCAGAGGACGGTATGCCACAGGCAGCCGATGAAGATAATCAAGAATGATGTTATATGTTCGTGATTTCGAGAACCGGTCACTAATCGAGCGGCGGTATTTTGTACACGTTGCAGCTTTTGTATAGACGCCGATTTCAGACATTGATGAAGTGCGTTTCCATAGTCCAAGTGAACTAATGAGTGTTCAACTTTGTGTACTTTTACATCCGGTGTTTGTTACTCCATTATTTATGTTGCACGCTACAGTAGGTGAAGTATTAATTTTAACTTTGATTAAATGTTAAACTGATATAAGCTGTCACAACGATGATTTTTGTCCCATGACATATAGACGAGAATATGATAAAATGTGTGTTCAAATACATTATCAAACACGTAAAACATTGTAAAAAGATCTTCTTTTTGAGTTATTTGTTTTATAAGAATTTAAGTTTTCCCGTACTTTAAAAGATCTGGCTGTATTTCCGAATGCAATAACCTTTCAGATAAACTCTTTCGCCATATCAAATTTGCTTCGTAATTCGGTCAGGATGATCTCGGTCCTTTACGCGCTCGATCTATCAGCAACCTCGGCTCTTGACACAATTGGGTGTGTCAAAGTCGGCCGATACTGATGTTATTATATTTACTTTTAAAATACAGGACGTGATTTTTATTGGAAAGTACATGCATTATGTAAAATATGTACTTTTCAACGCTATGTTAAATACCTGAAATAAATCGAATCAATATATGAATAAAAATATCAGGTCACTAAAAGAAAATTTTGCAGTCTTTTATGTTACCCTGAAATGAATGCTGACATTGCCAAAATCTAAACAATATAACTGTGAAAATTATGCGTACCTCATGTTCTACAATCGTGCCATCATGTCCGGTTGAGTTGGGCAGTTCACATTTGTCAAAAATGGTAAAGTCGAGTATGCGTTGGGTCGAGATCACCCGATATACCCCGCACCTTGACAATTTCAGAAACGAGTGTTTTGAAACGACGGAATAGACCAACTTTGCCTGATTTAGTAATGAAATGACAATGTAGGAGAAAAAAACCCAAAGGTTGATACGAATAGAATATATATTAAATTCAAATAGCACGTCGTTACTGGCCACTCGGTAATCTTCGTGAGAATTACCGAAAGTTTATGTGTAATGACCTGACTGATATCAAACTAATAACACGGGTTACGTTTGGCAATTCTGGGGCAATTATACACATGCAATTGTTATTCTAACCACCAGATGGTCTCTTTTGGATATGAGGTTATATATTACATAAATTGGGCATGTATGTTTTTTCATCTGCGACAGCTCATATCACTTTAACGG